>JAOEHY010028141.1:0-23254 GCA_025447955.1 Psilopsiagon aurifrons | reverse complement strand
TGACAAACACTGGAAACAAATCATTTTATAATTCAATTTTTGGAGCAGTTTCAATGCTTTTTTTTTTTTTTTTTTTTTTTTCTCCTTTTTTTTAGAAGAACATAAGTTTCAATGGTTTCCTTCAAAATGTGGGGCTCTTGGAGCTGCACTGAGACCTGGCTGGAAATCACATCACTACATTTCAGCAACCGATACCAGGGGCAATGCAAGCACAGTCTCAGTCTGCATGCTGGGAGATAGTGCCCATAAAGGCACTTAAGTGCCTGTAAGAACCAGAGCTGCTGAAAACCATGAAAACATGGCTCTTCGTGCATCCCATGTTTTGCTACTTCCCATCTGACCGAGGGAGTTACTCAGAAGCTCTTGATGTTGGATTGGTGTCTACAAAAATTCCATTTTTCTGCAATCCACATTAATAACACCTCTAAATACTTTAACAAGCTGTTTTTCTGCTGATATTATTAAAGCATTGAGCACCTGGGGACTGGCAGAGCAGGTCAGCGCAGAGCATCTCTCCAGTTTTACAGCCTGTGCCCTCCATTACAGCCCACCCACAGCCACAGTTCCCAGAGTAACATTTGTTTCACCGTACATTTTGCCGCCATAGAAATGCAGACCATTTTAGGGTGCCTGAGGGACCAGAGCATCACATTTCTTAGCAGCTATTGTTCTCTTATGCTGCAGCAAACGGCAGCTGTGGTGCCCATGACCCCATGGTCCATTGTCATTCCATACTCCTACACCAACCACACCAACACCTGAGGCAGTGTACAAACAAGAAAAGGATGTATTCATCCCCGAGAAAGTAAGCGCATCCGGGTTGCTTGTCAGTGACAAACCAGGAGAGCAGAATATGGGAACTGGTAAATAAACTGAGAGTCTTACTTTCTGGTTTTAAGCTATCCAACTATGTTAATAGTTCAAATGATTTCCAGGTCTTTTTAATTCAGAGTGCTGAAGAAACCCCTCTATTTTTGTGATAACAGTCTGTAATTAAGAAAGATGTCAGTTCAATGCAGTAGAGCACAAGATGATAGTAAATATCTCTTGCTACAAGACTACTTTTCAACGTATCACCCAGTGCTTAGCTAATGATTTCTAGTCCTGATTTAATGCCTGAGCCTGATCATATTCAAGTCAATTTGAGTTTCAATGCTGACCTAGCTGTCTAGGAAAGAGTTCGACCCTTTGTGCCATTCATCTTACGTATCAGTGCAGGAAAGAAACAAAAGCTTCTTGGGAGAGCTATTTTTGCTTCTGGTCAGTTGTTCTTATTTCAGCATCCCTAAAATCGTCTGGGCGGTAGTGTTTCCTCTTCAAGCCATTAATGTGCTTGCTGAGATCAATTGTGGTGTTAGTCATGAAAAGCGATGGTTTTATGGTTTGTTGCAGGCTGTGTTATCTCACCCAAGGTGAGTAGGTGAAGTCAGTCAGACTTTCTGGTCTGTTATATAGCTAGTCATTCCCTATCCTACCCTTCTTTGGGTAAGTTGGTGGGGATCCAAATGAAAGATGGATCCATCTACATGTGTTTGTCTAGCAGAAGCTACTAGCATCACTCTGAGAAGGGGAGGCTAGGACGAGCATGGCCCCATGCCCAAAGCTGTCCTACACCACCAGCTAAGGTGATCAATGCACATCCAGCATCTCCCAAGGCACAGGCAAGAGCTCGCTCAGAGTCTGCCTCTTGCACATCCATAAATCCCTGCAGCCTCAAGAGAGAAGATGCTTCTCCCCCAAATATTGCAATTTAAACTCAGCTATATCATGAACAGGAAAAAATACTGCAAAGCCTGAGTCTGTCTTTTCTCTCATAACATATTTTATATACTGATGTTTTTGTGCTTTCTTACTGCAGATCCACCCAAGGACCTAACAGAGTGTCATCTGCAAGGAGACAGCGAAAGCCCTGCTGATTTATGAGGACAAAGTATTGAAAGTTTAAAACCATCTCAGCATTTACAAGCCAAATGGATTTCTTATTTGCACTTTGACTGTTTACCAGACAGCATCAGTGGCTTTACTGTGTGAAAGCAAGTATTCAGTGGAAATAATGCCCCTGATTTTTGTCAGCTGAAAATAAAAATGAAGAAAATAGTTCCTTTGGTAAAGTTTCCGAGATTGAGAAGTACAAACAACAGTCTAAGTTTGGATCTACAATTTACTTTATACCAGTTTAAGTATATATATAGAAATATATATATATTAATATATGATATTTTGAAATAAAAGCCTCAGTCTTCAAGAAATTGAATAGTACCACACTTTGCTGCAGCTGCTGTAAATTTTTTTCTTCTCTTTTGTAATGGTCTGGAAGATCCCTTCATGTTTCAGAGAGAAATGTGGCTGTGAAGAGGCAAAGCAAACCTGCTGCAGTACAAGGATGCCTAAGAGCTACACAAATCCTACCAATGTGGCATCCAGAGCTTCCTGTTCCCTTTGGCAGAATGTTGAGGGCATTTGTTGTTCCACTTTGTGTTCTGGAGGCTTTTCCCCTTGTGCAATACTAGCATGCTGGCTTTGCTTCATTAACCATATTTGATTGATATATAACAATGATAATTCTATCCTCTTTCAAGAAAATATTTTTAGAGCTGTTAGATATTCCATGAAGAAGAGATGGACAGCTACTGAGTGAAGTACAGTATGTATTAAAGGTTTATTCAGCAGAGTTTGGTAGACTGTGAGCTCCCTTCTTATTAAAGGTGTACTGTACGTACAATGTCTTCAGACTTTGTATAGCTCATAGAGACTACAGTAAAAAAACAGTAACCAACTCCAAAGCTTTGCATTGTTGGCTCACTAATTCTTTGAAACAACAACAAAGCTATTTCTTTCCAGACCAACATGGGAGAGGGCTTTTACATATGGTTTGGTTTTTTTACAAGCCCGTTTGCAGTTGGTGAACAAGCATTTCGGGTAAAGCAAATGCCTCTGTGGACACCTTGAATGCTCAGGCACATGCACACACAAGGGACTGCCTGTCTGTGTGCTTTTATCCCACAGCACAGGTGGGAGAAAAACCTAAATTTAAGCTTCCTCTGTTGCAGGTCAGGCTAATTCTCATTGACATCATCTGCCACCAGCTAAAACATACATATGGGAAGTTCCATGGCACAGCAGTTTGCAGGAAGCAAACTGTTTCTAAGCCATGTCTTAATTTTAGGAATAGTTTCTTTCAGATTAATTTTAATCTGTTTCTTGCTAAGGTGAATCAGCTGAGTGAGATGCTCTTCAGCAAAGATGCATCCACAGAGACATTGATCTACTCACTGCTAGGGTTTTGAATTCATGTTTCTAGCTAAGCTGTTGCTGTTCACCATGCGGCCTGGCTCTTGCATCGCTGAAGAAAGATCAGATCTGAGGGCTGACATGTGCAAGCCAAGTTCATATTCCCAGTCACTTTCGTGAGCAGTCCAATTAATTTCAGGGGGTTTATTCATGTGGAAAAGTATCCTGCTGTCACGCATAAGTCTGCACAATCTACCTTTCAGTATGCCTAATGCTACTGCATCAAAAAGGAATAAGGAACTGTAAAACTTGTTCTATCCAGTACAGCTTAATTTCTTTAATGTTCCCAATTCCCTTTCAGCCTGCTTACCTTGCCTCTCACAGGAGCCCTTTGGCCATGCTGATCACTTTTAATCCAGCACAGAGGAAGTGCTGCATTTCCCAAGCTAGAGTTGGTCAAAATTCTCGTGCTAACTTTCTTTCTCCTTCAGGGCAACCACTTCAGTCCCTTATGCTTCAAGAGGCAGAAATTTGTCACTGTAATTACACTGTATATTAAAGCAGCTACATGATGTGTCACGCCATACTCCATGCCAGCTTTCCGTGCTGGTCCTTGGGTGATGCTCACACTGGAAAAGGATATGCTATTTCCAAGTACCTCTATTATTCCCCCTTCAAAAAGGTACCAGAGTGAAAAGTGGCCAGGGAAGAAACTTGGTTTTCTTCTGTGTGCAGAAACACTAAATAGGAGCATGTTATACGTTCTAGCACATGGAGACCAGCCTCACCCATGGCACAGCAAGAAGAACATGTATTTTCTGGCCACAGCCACCTGACTAAACCGCAGAAGATACCTGGACCCTAGTCAGTGTTTTAAATATGGTCTGCCATAGCCATGTGTCCTTGGTCCTATCGTCTCAATGATGAGAGGACCGCTTCCTACCTGGTTATCCTCACATAGATGTGATCCTAAAACAAGATCTCAGACCAGCTCCAGCCTCACCTACCCCAAGTAAGGAGAAACTCCTCCAGAATAAATCCTTAGCAATTCTTCATTTTACTACAACAGCACTTTAAAAAACCCTCTAGACTTAGAAAGCCCTTGGTGCACTGGGAGATAGACTCTGCCACCAGGCAATAAGTCGATTAAAAGTCAGTGTATATTATCATCCTTTTAACAGCAGGAACTGGGGCACACAAAGGTAAATGGCCACTCAAAATCATATAGGAAGGTATGGAAAATTGAGCAGAAATTTAACTTTGGTTTCCTTATTCCAAGCCTACCAATAACCCTATGCAGCAAACTAACCCATGTTAGTTTGTGCCTTTTGTGCCCTTTGCCAAAGCCCAAGGTATCACCACTGGGAGGTACTTACCCCATAGCAGTGTATCTGACATGGTGTATCTGTGAGCTGATAACAATGCGTATGCCTGTGTCTGTGAAATATGCCTGTTGAGACTGGGAAATATCAGACTTGCTAAAACATAAGAAGGAAATGTTGTCATTGCAACAGCAAAGTTTCTTAGAGATGTTTATGAATTTTTTGTTGCCAGTAGGCAGACTTAAATATCACCACACCAAATTCAGTAAACATCTGTGTCTCTTTGAAGTTGCTGCAAAATCTGCTCATGAAGTGTGGCACTGAGAAATTGCTGTTTTAATTAAAATGTTTTAGAGGGGAATTAAGGCCTTTGCAAAAATAATGACTAATAAAACGTGAAGTCAAATGGAGAGCCGGATGCAGCTAATCTTCATTTTTCCAGTGAACCAAATTGAAAACAATAGTAAAAAAACACAACCAGTTTGAAGTCACAACGATCATGTATTTCAGTGAGATGCACAGTAACACAGTGTGTAGCCGGAAGATGGCAGAGCAGCTTACCTTGGACAATGGAAACACAATGTATTTCAGTAGTGGAGTGAATGAGGGTTCACATCCTCATGAGAAAGTGACAGTCATGCCTCTCTGCACAATGTTTAAAAGTATTTACATCCGTAGAAGGGAAAGGTAAAAGTTCCTGCTTTTTGGCAAAAGTCTAGACAGAGACATGCCAGGAAAAAAAAGAAAGGTAGTTGTGAATGCATCCAAGATAAATTTAGATTTCTATCAATGTTTCATCTTCAAATGTGTGAAAAAACAAGTTATGTAAATCTGAAATGGACAAATTGGAAAAAATACCGAAAAAGAAAAAAATTGCTACCATCTGCCTATTGATTCAGAAAATCTAAGTTGTGTGCTTCTGTCCAAAAATCTCTGGTAATAAAGAGCTCAGTGTGGTATGACTTTAATATTGCTACATGCTGTATCTGAAGAAAAAAGTTGCATGGAGTAAGTCCACTCCTATGGCCAACAATTATGAACGGCATGATGGCACATTACACAGAGAAAGGACTCTGAAGGTGATACAGTAACTGATGAGTGATGCTCTTATCAGACCTATTGATTGACAATTAACAGAGTTTGTAGATACTTTCAGTGGTGTATTCTATTTTCACATGATAAAATTATCAGTTATGTTCCTAACTCTCCTCATTTGCCACTTTTCTATTCTGCTGTGTGGTCTAAATATAATTACAGATCATAGAGAAGTTGTGGAGATAAACATACCTTGCCTTGGAAAGCAAGCCATTTCATCTGAAGGTGGCAGTCTTTGTTTCTTCTTCAGCGGCAGGGTGAATACTGTGGTCTAAAATGAGTTTCTTTTATCAGTACCTCAGTTACATCCCAGTAAGCCGGGTTTAGAGCTTGCCTGACAAAGAAATGGGTCATGCTTCTTTGCTTGGTATTCTATTTTTTTGTCAGAGAAAAATAGAAACACATTCCACAAATAATCTTTCAGGTAGACAGAGGGAGATGTGTGTAGAGGGCAGTTGGTTTAAGGCTGTCAACAATTTTTCTAGTTCACCGGTTTGAATTCAGATCATAGGCCTGACACATATTTATGGTTTCTTCTCCGAAATGCTCGCACAGTCAAACCACTTAACTTTACAAATATTTGTACTTTATAAAACTATGCCACTCTGAGGAAAAGAAACTGACTCTTCTGCTTTGCAGGTAGGAGACAAAGACTCATAAGACTTGAGACCTGTCTAAGGTTATCCTAAAGAACTGCAGCAGAGCCAGCAATAGAACTGAGGACTCCTGGATTTTAGGTCGTCATTGCAGATGGTTCATCTGCAGTTCACATCAGTAAAATCTCACTGACAGCAGACCCCAGCTTTCAGACCAAGTCACAGAGAGCAGAATTAGGGTGCCTGCAGTCAAGTGTGGACAATTGTCTGCAAGAATCAACTGCTCAGAGCTTGCTTACCTCCCTTCAGCTGGGATTTTCAAACCACAAATGTATGGAAGACCACCGCTACGCTTACTCCAAGACCTGCTCCCACAGAGACACAGTGGCACCGTGCTGCCCTAGTCTGGTTTCGTGGCTCCTTAACTAGAAGTTGCTTTGAACCTTTCAGATCAGAAGAGAAAAGGGAAAAAAGCACAGAGATGGCTGTGCTTAACTGTGATGGACTGAGAAACAAATGTAGCCAACAGTTCTTCTTTTGGAGGTCATGATTTATCAGAGATGCCCATCAGATAGAATTATTTTCATGTAAAAGTTAACTTTGAACAGAGAAAGCATGCATTCCCTCACACCGGGAAGTGCCTGAACCAGCCAACAAGAACAGCAAATACGTTCCCTCTCAAGTGAACAGGATACTACACTGCCCTGGGATAAGGTACTACACAGGGTAACTAAGTGAATGGGAAATAAAAAAAAAATAATCACTTTATTTTTTGACAAATATTCGTCTGTGAGAATGTTTGGAGATCTTTGATAAAACCTTTCGCTGTTGCTTGACAAGTACCTTTAATTCCTGAGGGCAGCTCAGAAATGCGCAGAGGTCTTTCTCTCATGACAGGCCTGGGAATGACATTTTTTCATCCAAGACTCACTGTCAGGTTATTTTTGTCTTCTCACCATGTGGCAACATGGTCAAATTTGTATGACCAGAAACAATATACATGTCTGAGCATCAAGTTTCTAACCCACTTGCCATTGTCTCACATTTGCTTGCTTTTTCAGATGGCTGTCCTTGATTCTGTTAGAAATGAGGGCTAGAGACCCACCCAGATTCAAAGCAAACTACCTATAATCTTAAGTATTGCTCAGAGGAATATGCAATTTCTTCCTCCCACCTGACATTCCTCTTCATTTCCTATTTCTTTTCATTTTGTCTCATACCCTCTCTTTCAAACCACTTTATTATTTTCGTCCATCTCTATTCAGCACTACTGCACCACAGACAGTGAAAAGCAGCTATGCTTTCAAGACCCAATTCAGGGGGCTGTACCCCTCAACAGCTGTGATTTATGTGATGATTTTTCTTGTCCTTTTTCCTATGTACTTTGGAAGGTGAGATCACAACCTCAGTACAGCTGCTGTGCCAGCAGCTCCTCGTATTTCGCTGCCCACAACGACAATCCACAGCTCAGGGCCACAGGGTCTCTCTCAGTTGTGCCTTAGTGCATAAAGCATATGCTACTGATACTTGATTTGCAGCAGAGGAGTTAATTGTCAGCTCTGACCTTCACTGAACCTGTCTTGTTTGTTGCTTCTACAGTCTTGTATACCTCGACCAGAACCAAGAAGTCAGCATATAGACTACTGGGGGCTTGCCATTAGTTTATGCCTCTGCAAGACAATTTATCGCTATTGATTTGATCAGACTTGAAATAGAGAAAGAAGAAAAAAAGGCCAAATGGCTGTTAAATGCACAACGTGGGATCCAAGAACAGACATGTTATGATTTTTTCTGGGGACTTTTTTTCCCCAGTGTTCTTTTAGTTACATTTCTTTTCTGAAAGTCTCTACTGTCTAGACTTTGTAGAGCTTACATGCTGTCTCACGTAAAGTGGCCCAGAGTTTTTACAAATCTGGCATCAAGTCCCTAAAGCCCTACTAGTGTCTCACAGATGCTGATGTCAGGCAGAGAAACAGTTAGGAAATGCTACCAGCTGAAGACAATGATCTTTCTGTCCTTCCTCTGCTTCAGAAAACTCTTCTCAACAATACCATCTCAGCTGTGCATCTAGCAGCAACCTACTGCAAGTTCCTCTGATACACAATACATCCCTTTCCTTATCACAGAATAAAGCTGCAAAAGAAGGATAACAGGATTTCTTACAGTCAGTGCTAGTCAAGATCTGGGGGCAAAAGAAGGAAAAAACTAAAACTACAGCCTTAAACTTTAAAAATTGTTTAGCATGTAATTGTGATTGATTTCTAGTCTGTGATCTCCTCCCTTAATATGCTCCACCCATCTACCTGGCAGCTACAGTTATTCCACCTTGAAGCACCTCCTGTAGCTATACCATTGAAAACCTTGATGCTTGCAAAGGAGCCCCAAAAGCCAACAACAACACATTGAGTAGACCTAGCCAATGTATTGCTGCCTCCAGTTTCCCTTTCAGCTGCTGCCCTTACACTCCCAACAGAATTTGACATGAATACCTATGAGAGAATTGTTCTCCAAAAATTGCTGTGAGACATGAAAGTCATCTTATGGCTGAATAATTGAGGCACTCATCTTTACCAACAGCCAGCTTCTTTCTGTACTCTTCATTAACCCACAGCTGCCCTATTTAAACTGATCTAATTAGTTCCTTACAATTAAAGGCAGTGGTTTGGGTAGAAACTTGAAAAATGGGAATTCACAATAGGTAAAGTTCTTGATCAGGATTATTATTTTTCAAATCAAACCCAAAGTTTGCATAATAAAGATTTCTTGGAAGATGCGGTCTATTACATAGGAAAACCAGTTGTTCTAATTGGCTCCATTCTTCTCAGACACTTTTTCCACAGACACCTAGAATCTGGATTTCTGAGCACATACAAGCCTAGCATTAAGCTAAATGAAAACTGAAGAACTGACCAGAAGGCAAAGATTCCCAACCTTACCATTCAATTTATCAAAACCTTGCCATGATTTAACCACAGGCTGCTCTGCTGAAATACAGTCAGTTTCTAATTGCAGGTCATGATTTTCTTCACTGCTCTACAAGATACAGGTTAGACTAAGTATAGAACAGTGCCCATATGAGATGCCCAGCACACCTCAGTGTTAACTTCCCTTACCTGCCCTGGGACACAGGTGAGCCCGTCAAATGTAACCCAACATCCGTCACTATGAATGAGTGACTATTCAGTTTTAAGTTTATGCAGTACAGACACAAAATAGACTTGTAACAGGAGTAAATTGATACTAAACCCAGTGTCCAGACAGCAGAATTTCTGCATCTAATGGATTATTTACATATAAAGCAAACATATACAATGGCCATGTTGATAATTTCCTTAGGACTTAGAGAACTGAGCAACTTCAGCTTTACTGACTTCATGGTTGCTTGATCTCACTACAGTAAACAGCTCCATATTTTTCCTTTTCATGTTTTATCCTGAAGCAACAGAGCATTACATTAATTGACTTGTCTTATTAATTCAATAAGCTGCTTCCAAGATGAAATGCTTAGCTATGCTTGCTTGTTTTTGGCACTTTTTGGTTGTTGGAAGAAAAGCTTTAAGGCTAGAATTGCTCTGATGTTTTCCACAGTTCACTGAATAATTTTATGCACTACTGAAGATTTGCCACATTTGGAATTACTGCAAACTGCTGCTTTTTCATCATATTATAATTTAATTCACACTTTTAGTATGATAAGAAAACATTTAACAGTTTGCATATTAGAGAAGTGTATTTGTTCTGCCATAAAGCTGTGGTTAAGAATTCATTATAGGTCATTCCTTTCTAGGATTTATAATTTGGACATAAGATGCATTTAGAAGATTAAAGATGACATAGAAGCCACCCTATTCAAATGAATTATATGCAAAAAAATCAGGGAGAAAAAATTGACCTTGTTGTAAATATACAGCAAAAATAATTTACTGCAGAGTTGAATAAGATTGAGATATTTCTACTATTTCAGCAAGTTATCAGAGAAGAGGTGAATGTGTTTTAAACTCTAAGAAACTTGAATGCCAATAAAGATACCACATGTTTCCTTAAGGGAAAAATACTCCAGTAACTATGTGGATTCTTAGATTTCAGCTTCTTTAGCAAACACGAACGAGGTTTTTCTTTCAGCTGGTGAAAAGGGTGATTTTTGGTCTGAACTGGGTGAAGATGAAATTTCCTTTTTTTTTACTAAGCTTGTACTTTTTCAAGAAGCTGGCCATGGGTTGTCAATGCTCTTAGCTTTGAAAACTCTCCTTCCATCCATTGCCTGACTCTAGGCTTGCCCCATATGGTCTGTCTTGAAGCAAGGTAAAGCATTGTCATGGTTTAACCCCAGTTGGCAACTAAGGACCACACAGCCACTCACTGATGAAACTGAGGGGCTGTGGCCACGTCCAGGCTCTCTGATGAGGGAAGGGGGTGAGTCCTTATCAATGATTGCTTCTCAACATGTAGGTACTACAACTCCCTGCTCCAAATCATGGCACTCGCCAAAGTCCTTACCGAGCTCCTGACAGTACTGCTGCATTTAAGTTGCTTCTAGGGTGATGCATGGCCTGGCCTGCGCTGCTGCAGAGAGCCAGGGCTGTATAGAAATAGAGTAAAAGCCAGAATGCTGCGAAAAGGAGTCAGTCCCTGGAGAGACAGGTGAGTTGCTCCTGCTCAAAGGGATAGGAAGGCATGTCTGCATAACCTGTTCACACACTCCTTCATCTGCAAGCTGTATTTTGTAATCCAGCAATAAGTCTGGCAGCTTGGTGCTCAGAGGTAATGCTGATGGTCAGGGCAGCAGTTGCCACCAGCCCTGATACAGGTTGGTACAGTGGGTGACAAACCTTCTCACCACAGAGCCAGTTACACTCGCTGCTGCAGTAAAACCAATCTGGTAATCAGAAGGCTTTGAGTCAAAATAAAGACTTCCCTGCAGTGTGGTCCTATTTTTAAATGAAGGTTATTGATCAGGTTTCTGGACTTAAGAAAAGAAATCAAAGCATAATTTATGCTCAGAGTGACCTGTAGGTGTTTGTACAACAATTCATACCCGCAGTGATGGTAATGCAGCTGGACACATGGCAATAGGTTTTTTTACCTTGAAACGTTTTACCCTTACAGCCGCTACCTCTAACTCTTCATTATGTGTCCCCATACTCTGCAGTTCAAAATTATCACACTAAGCAAAGCTCAATGCACTGTTTAAATGAGTAAGGAACATCTGGTAAGCTGAGACTGCTGGGACTCAATGGACAGATAAAGTTGTAGCACTTTTCTTCTGTATGTGGAAATGCATTGTAAATTAAATCTACAAATTGCCTGAAAAGGCACAGGTCAGAAAGGAGGAGGAGAAATACCATCATTTGTGCCAAGGTCAAATTCCATGCAGCTTGGCTTACAGTCAGTGCATTTTCAAGCATTGTAGAGTTCACTCATTATTTTGGATTTTAATGGTTTTCTAAAGGCACTTGTGATACCGTGTTTTTGCCTTCACAATATATGTCCCAAATACATTACAAATGTAACAAATCTTGAGAGAAAGAAAATATTTGACTGCACCACTGCCTGCTGATCTACCTTAGGTGAAAAAAAAAGAACAACTTGTGCAGCACTTCATCCGCTGTGAAACATAAATGTCTTCTAACAGCAATGAGCTGAGAGCCATGAACCACTTAGCCTGAGGGAGAAGATGTTTCCGCAGGGTAAGCAGCAAGGAAAGCCTCAAAGAGACGGGTGACTCTCCCTTTCAGCTCTAGCTGCCACAGCATTGAAGGCCAGCTCTCCACAGCCTGCTAAATTCCTGCAGAGCCTGATAGCTCCTGCTGTGTCACCTCTTCACCTTTGCTTCCATGCAGAGAGATTGAACCCCTGGGAAGATAAGAGTCATTTTTGTCAGTGTTGCTCTGTGGTCAGACATCCTCCATATCCCACTGTGCCAGGAGATGATGTTACTATACCTGGAGGTTATCACCATCTCCCTGCCAAAGATTATCTGCACAGACTAAGGAGCACATGCATATGTTGGTAGACCTGAGGTGCTTGCAGGAAGGCACTAAAAGCTGGTAGGACTATAGGTTCTGAAGACCAGAGCTGCATCTGGAAGGTAGTGATGCCATAGATGTGCCAGTCAGCACTGATACCCATTCTATCACTGTTATTTTCATCATATGTGAGATCATGTGTTTGCAGAACATTCATGCACATTTTGGCTTTTGCATTTCAAAGGGGCAAAAGGCACCTGGGAGGGCACAGCCTTCATCTGTATCAACATTTTCTGCCAAAGCTCAAAACACCCTTTGTTCCATGTAAACCAATACGTAAGGAATTATTCTGGCACGCCTTACAACAGCAGCCCAAATTTCAAATAGGATTAATATGAACCATTAGGACATTTCAAACTGTAAACTCTGGAACAGAGCAAATAACAAAAGACAAGCAGCTTTCAACAAAAGGTAAGGTTATCTCAGGTCACTATAGCTGAGGAGTATCATTTTAAAAGCCCAGAAGGAAAACTTCAGAAAACATCTCCCAGAAAAATCCCTGCTTTTGTTGCCATTTCAGGAAAAGGCATCAGGAATGTTGCACCTTTGTCTTGTTGGTGTCATAATGGTGCTAAGTATACAAGAAGGTTGAATGCTAATTGTTTATTGGGTGTTCAGTGGTATTCCCAGGTGAATGCAAAGGAAGAGGTTGAAAGGGGTAAATGATGCTTTAGATTTCTCCTTTTCATGAAATCATTTAAACAGAGGCATTAATAAAAGGAGAGGCAGGACTGAATCTACAGATGGCTCCAGTGACAGGGAACATTTATCTGAAAGCCAATGAAAATGTGACAGTCTACTGTTTTCCCAGGCCATATAACTTCATCTCGATGACTGCTTTGAGATAAGACAATAATCAATGTAGAAGGCCACACCTCCTTTGTAGCACAGCAGTAGGCACCAGGAGCACAGCACTGCCATAATGGCACATGCTCTCCCACAGCTTCCTACCGACTGCTGCTCCTTCTCCACCCACCATGCAGCTCCCCCAGGTAATAATAGTTCTGTTGCATTGTCCATCTGACTGCCCCAGCCTCTTCCTCCTCCTGTCCCTGTTACCCTCATGTGGCTCGTCACTGTGGCTGATCCCTTTCTGCACCTGCTGGTGCCATCCATCTCCACAGCTCCCTCAGGATCATGTGCCAGTGCCTCACTACCCTGTATGCAAAAACTCTTCTAAAAATCATCCTCAGTCACCAGGTACCCCTAGCCCAAACGCTGAAGGACCTGGCTAACAGCTGCATCTCCCATCCTCATGATTCGGTACCCAATATAGCAATGTCCTTCTCATCCTTCTTCCCTCCAAATGGAGGGCTCCCAGCCCAGACCCTTGATCTGTTGTTGTGTCTGGGGATATATTAGTTTTAAGCTACAAGTCCCAAATCCATCTGAGGATAATCCTCAGGTTTCTGCCTGCAAATTTCTCAGCACATGACCCATCTCAGAAGATCCTTTACCTTTCTGAAGATACAGCCCTGGAGCATATTTTTTACTTCCTCAGCACTCAGATCTGTGATAAGGACCAACATTTTTTTGAGCAGGGCTCAAAGCAGCTGAGGAGAAAGGAGAGCAAAGATGCCCCATCTCTGTACAAGACACATCTGGCTCAAAATGAGGTCTGACATTCGTTTTACTCCAGCTGAGTGCTACAAAGGATGGTTGAGAATCACTTTGGCAGTTCTCTAATATGAAATTATCTGAAGTAGCTGATTAATATTAATCAATAACCAAGGACAAAGTGACTGGTGTTAATCTAGCTACCCTCTCAATGCCGTATAAACAAGTCCAGACTTCATGTATTCCTAGGAAAAGGAAATCAAGCTAGAAACAAAGTGCTTAAAAATCCACATTTGTCAGACTGATCCTGTTTAATTAAACAGGAAATTGTAGGGCAACTAAATCAATCTTTACAAAGAAAAGCTGTTTCTCTGTTTACAGAAGAGAAACTTGTGGTGATTTATCTTTAAGAATGTAATTGCCTAATGATTAATAGTGACCAGAGATAGTCAGAGGGAGGAAATGAGGAATAGGAGTGACTTCTCTTGGTGTGTGTTTGAATGAAGCATGGCAGAGATATATGCCTCTGCCACAGTAAGTACTAAACAACCAAGATTTCCTTGTTTATACCAGGAAACTGCTGTTCTTCTAGTTTCTTCTTTTGACACAGCAGTTATCAGCGCTAGAGAACCTCAGATATGCTGGTAGATCTTTGGAGATTAGGGTCCAGATATACATTTGGGTTTTTTTCTTCCTGCTCAATATAATACAAAGTCAGATTTTCACCTTCACAGTTCTCATCTAGGCCCTATGCCTTTTTTAATACCAGACTGTACAAAAATAGGTGTTGTCAAGCAGACTTGAAGCTGCTGCAACATGTAGTAAGTGCATTAGGCTCTCAAAAGCAGAAGAGCTCTAATGTGCTGCTCTGCAAGCAGCCTTTGCCTGTCCAGTCTGCCTATGGCAGTCCATAGGCAACCTACAGCTGTGTAAAGACTACCTATAGCTGCCTATGCTGTATATACATAATGGTGTTGGATAGTCCTAAATCTGAATATATTTTCTTTATCATAAAGACACTATGAAGAAGCAGAAACAGCTCCTAGTGTTCCTAAAAACAGATAAGAATTAATACTTGAGAGATACTTGGCCTTCAGATAAATCTATCATCTTGCTTAAAAGGACAGCCTGTGCTTTTCATAACACAATCAGGGTCTTCTTTCAGCCATTCATCTCAGGATATCCTCCAAAATATAGATCACAGGTGACAGGATAGACAAATGAGCATGTCAGGGTTATTTTTTCATTATATTTATTATATTATTTAGCTATGTGTTGAAGTATTTCAGCCTGACAAAAGCAGTGTGAGTAGAAAGTGGCATGATTTGATTGTCCGGAGAACAGCTAGTTCACGGATAGTTTCTAATAAAGCTGCTTTATCATATCACTAATGCAGCACAACTTTCCATTTTAAGGATCCTTGCTATCTCACAAGGTCTCCTCATAAATTACCATTCAGTTCTGTCACTGCCTATCAGGTCTGTGGTTTCCAGGAATGACTGTTGGATGCTACAACTGCTTTCATTTAAAATAAGGGTTATTTTTAGAGTTGAAGTCATATATTTGGAGGCCTTCTCTCTGAGATATGTCTAGACCATGTCAACAGAACCTTACTGTCCAGATAGCATCTCCATGTTTCAGAGGTGCCCAACACTCATCACATCTCAGGAGCTTCTGGCACTTACCTGCCCAGTCTGAGGAACAGGAATGCCCCTGCCTTGTGCTGTAGCACTGACATGGTTAGGTCTCCCCTAGGAAGCATGTCCTGAGGCTGCCTCATTGTCACAGGTTAAGCGTATGCTGATTTCCTGAGGTGCTGCTGTTGGTCTCTATCTTCTTGCTGAAGCTGAGCTGTGATGCAATGAGGAATGCAGGAGAATAAGCAGAAACACACGGAGTGCTGACTTTGTAAACTCAGGTGGCTTTACAGGAAGTATTGAAATTTCCCTGTATATTTTCAGGAAAAACATAAATTCCCCAGGATCTGAGAAAAAAGCCTGGAAGTAAGGTCCTCACTAGGTTGAAGACTCAGACTTCTTCTTGCTTATTCTCTTTTCCTGACTTCACTGATTTTCTGTCTTAACTCCCCAGTGTCCCAACAGGAGAATGAGCAGGTGGCCCCCCATCCCTGTTCTGCAACCTGACGTAGAAAACACTGGGCTTTGAAGCTATATGGTACCTAAATGAGGACAGAAGTGAAATGTCTTAAACACTTCTGCAGTATATAACCCTTGGGGGTTGCATCCTGGTTCTGAATATTACCCTGACTGCAGGACACCTGTGATAAATGCAGGGACAGAACGCAGATTAACCACATCTCAGTGCAGGACTTCAACCACTAAATACCACTTTCCACTCCAAAGCATGCCTGCTCACAGCTTTCCAAGAGATAAATTGAACTTGCTGTTCACCACTGACAGCTGGCAGGGCTTAGAAATGTGGATTTCTCACACAGAAAAATGAGAGGTACTACAACTGCGAAGTGCTGTCAGGACAATAAGACATCCTCCCACCTCCAGGATTGCGTTTGACCTTTTATCAAAGTAATACCCTTGAATTTAAATAGGAAACAGATGTTGCCAGTATCTTCTTAAGGGAAGGCAAAAGGAAACATTGCTGATTTATCAGAGGAGCAGCACACGGTTAGCTGCTGAGCATGTAGCCGGACTTCCCAAACAGCACTTTGAAGAGGGCTCTGCTCATGAAATTACATGCTCTGCATGTAATTCAGACTAAACCCCCTCTTTTGTGGGACTTAGCATGTGACATGAGAGTTTGATGAGTCGTGATGCAGTTCAAGAGCATCTGATAAGCTCAGTAACAGCGTCCTCTGCAGCCACATGTAGAAATCTCCTTGCAGACACACACGGAGAAGTGCCATCCATGCTATCCCACTCTCATCAAGCAGATAAACAGACAGAAATGATTTCTATTTGCTTAGAACTGGTAGAGGGGAGGATAAGACAGTAGCCTTTTCATGAGCTGTAGGCTTTTGACTACCTATAAGTAAAGGCAGGCAGAGGTCTCACAAACCAGTTAGAAAGTGCTGATTAGTGGAACCTCGTGGTTTAACAAATGAGAAATGTTTATTATTACTTTATGGTGGCTTGCGCTGAGATGAAAGTTTGAAAGACTAGTAAAGCTTCTGAAAGAGGTGTCTTAAACTTGCCCAGCATGTAAGAGGACTAGTATTGCAAGTGTTTCGCTATTTTGCTGTGGTAGCTGAACCAAAGCAACATACTGTTCATTTTTTCAGCTCAGTCATGTTCCATCTGCACCTCTAGCAGGACAGTTCTGAACCCCAGAGTTAATGCTCTTTCCCTAGGAAAGTGCTTTGCAAGCATTTCAGTCCTTTACATTGAAGCACACATTGTTCTCTCAGCTACTCATTTTTTTCCCCATTTCCTTTAAATGACTCAAAGAAAATTTGCTCTCAGTCTGTTGCAGAAAGGAATGCATCTGGCTTTAACCCATAACCTTTTTGTGCTTTACTGACTTTATGGGCTCTGGCTATAAGGCAGACTCACATCTTAGAGCATCTATCTCCATAATTTAGGGATGGTCATAAAACCCTGTTCAAGCATATCAGCTCTCTTTTCTCATAGATCATTTACTGATTATTTATAAGCAGCATCTTAGCTACCTGTTTGATGACTGCTTTCATTACTATGCCTCCATATGAAGTTAGTCAGCTAGACTAATATCCACAGATTGCAGTATAAATTCCCTATTAAATCCTAACCCTTGTAATTATTCAATCCTAAATACTCATTTCTTCCTCTGTAGGTTCCAAAAATATCTAGCACATGAGAATCTCACAGCCACCCTCATTGATCCCCTGCCACCACTCAATTGAATTATAACACCATAAATAATCTGGAGGCTATCTCAGGGGCACCTCATACAATTTTGCAGGGATGCTCCCTGTCGAGTGACCTATTTGGAGAGGTGCAGACAGGTTTCTCAGGGTTTTCTTCACGCTGATTATCTCCATATTCCCTGATGGGCCTTTCTTGTCAAAGCATTACCAAATGGAAAAAAAAAAAAAAAAAAAAGTGCTAAACTCTTTAATTTCTTAACAGTTGGGCCCAAACCAAATTCCCAAGGCGGAGAAATACTGAGCAGAACAACAGCTTCTGGAATTGAGAGTGCCAGGACAGTAAAGTGTTTTAAGATGGAGATCTGAATTTTTCAGCTAAAAACCATCTTCAGACAGTGAGTGGATTATGGAGACTGTGCAGGGAGCCAAATGCAGAGGGCACTTATTGCCAAGTACCTTCTGGCATCCACAGACATAATCTCCCAGAAAAGAAAATTTCCACCACAGAGAGATGCTTCACATTTTTACAACCAGAAACATGGTTGCTTATCTGAATTAAAACTTCCAAGGGCATTAAGGCTAATCTATTGGCAGCAGTGGGTCTGCACTTCAGGTAGATGGAGTACTTGTGCTGTATTGTAGCCCTGCATCCACTCAGCAGAAAGCATTCAGAAAATTGCTCTTCTCTTTGCTTACCCAGCTGCTGGGTGGATGCCTGTCACACTTGTGAGACAATAAATGCCATACAGGAGCAGCTTCCCATCCCAGGCACATACCCACGAGTGCTATTGTATTAGGCAGAGCTCTGCAGAGTGGATCTACACAAAATGCATCTCCTTTTGTTATCAGCCTGCACAAGTCTTCAAATGACATTAAGCTGAATGGTGAGGTTGATGCATTGAGGGGCAGGATGCCATCCAGAGGGACCTGGGCAACCTCAAGAAGTGGGCCCATGTGAGCCTCATATGGTTCAACAAGGCCAAGTACTAAGTCTTGCACCTGGGTTTGGGCAACCCCTGTACCAGTACAAGGTGAAGGGATTAAGAGTACCCCCATGAGAAGGACCTGGGGGTACTGGTATGTAAAGCTGGGCATGAATGGACAGTGTGAACTTGCAGTCCAGAAAGCCAACCACATCCTATGCTGCATCAAAATGAGAGTGGCCAGCAGGTTGAAGGTACCCCTCTGCCCCATTCTCCTGAGACCTCACCTGGAGTACTATGTCCAGCTCTGCAGCCTTCAGCACAAGAGATGGGTTTGCTGGAGCAAGTCCATAGGCAGGCCACAAAAACGATCAAAAGGATGGTACACCCCAGCTCCATCCAAATAGTATTGCTGCTGTTTTCTTTATTAAACTGGAAAGACTGTCAGCCACATTTGTAGAACTGAAAGTCTGGGAGCTGACACCACAGTGGGTAAAACAAATCTGTAATAGAGAAGTAGCAACATCAAAAAGCACTGGCACCATCAGAGTGCCTAACCTTTGGTCAGTTGCCCCTGCATTCTTGGCAGCAGCATCTACCAAGACTCTCACAGCAAGAAAAGCTATCTACTGCAAGAAATTCCTGTTCTCTCCCCATATGAATCATCTCTAATATGTTCTGTACAACAAAACATGCCTGCCAGCTAGTTTATTCTACTCACCCATAACCATTGGGAGTATTGGTGGCCGAGGTCTGATGCTTGGGTGTTCATAGATTTCAACAGTGCTGTGCACAGCTGAGAACTGGCATTAATGAGAAGTAGCAAGCAAGGACCGGCAGAGAGGCAGGGTGAGCTTCCCCACAGAAACTTGTCTGGGCAGACGTGAGCATCACAAGGCACTGCTGCAAGAGAAGAGGTGGTCTTTTAAGCCATGAATAGGGCTACGTGTTTCCACCTTTAATAGGGATTTCCTCCAGCACATCACTAAACTTCTTTCGAACATTAACAGTCTGTTCTCTTTTCCTGTGGTTATTAAATAAAGAATCCTCATTTGCCTTCCAGTGCTCACTTTCAGATAGTGGAGAGGCTGGGGATGGGGCTTACACACTGGGATGGGGCTCACAGGGGCTGCAGCCAGCAGGAGCTAGACGTGGTGTGTCCCCTGTGAGAGAGCCACATCCACCACCAGGAGAAATAGGCTCATGAAATTGCATTGAAACCTGTGTGAACGTACCTAAAATTGGCCCAATAGTGTAAACAATTGTGTGCTTACTCTTAGCTTATAAATAAACTGACCTTGGCCAGTGAAGGCTAAATAAAATCAAATTACATTTTCTTTGCCTCTGCTTGAGAGCATCTATATCACTGTCAGCTGTCCATTAATCCACAATAACTGCCTTTCTCTATCTGCTTCCACTTGCATTGCTCCTACCTGATCTCCACGTGTACACCACTACAATTTGCAGCAGGAAGGGATGCTCCCTTCCTCCTCAAGACATGGTGGTTCTTGCTGCCACGACATGCAGCTGAGGGTTTTGGTTTCCTTTTTCGTTTCTCCCTTGTCCCACTTGTGCAAGCGGGGACATGAGTGTGCTGCCAGAGATTACCGAGGTGTTGAGACCCGATGTTTTTCCCAGCCCCTCTGTTGCTCTGTGTGCGTGTTTTTCTGAAGCTGATGAAGCCTGATATATTAATATATAATCCCTGGGAAGCACTATAAAAAATATATAAACACTGAGGAAGCAGCTAGGTCTCCTCTCCTGCTGCTTGTAGAGTACCTTTACATCTTCCCTGCTTCCCAAGGAAGGGCTGGGGAAAAAAAGCCAAACCTCAGGCAGGGGTCTGCTCTTTTTGCCTTCTTATTATGCACATCTCTCTGCATATGAGGTCTCACAAGGGATGTAAGCCAAGCCTTATCCTCACCCCAGCCTTCAATTAAGGAAAGAATAAGAAGGGAGCCTCAATGAGCGCCAGCACCACTCCAAAGCTCAGAGCTGTCAGTGTGGTTGTCTGCAGCAAGCTCACAGGAGCTAGCTACTAATACTAAGAAAACAAGGGCAAAGAAACCCAAAACAAACCCCTGAGCCTGAATTTCTGATTAAATAACACTAAAGGGTCTAACGTAAACTGCTGCATGCAAATACACCTGGAAGGTGGGCAGAGTGTCTGTGCTGGGAAGCACCAGACTGAGAGTGGCTTGTGCTCTTAGCCAGGAGAAGGGGAGAGGAGCTCCTGCAGGAATGGCTATTTTGGGGCCAGAGAAGGCAACCAAACACAGAACAGCTCAGAAGCAAGCAAAGCCTGGAGCAACAAAAACCAATGCTCATCCTCAGCAACAGCTAATGGGCTCCTGCTCACCTGTTTAACCAACTTTCTGCTAATTTCCCCCCGCAGTTTTATCCTGCCCATAGAGAGCACCTGAGCCTCTGCCCACTGAGCATGAGTCAGCCATGGGGAGCAAAACCTGGGGCCTCAGTTACATCCTTCAGAGCCCACATCAGATGCAGCCTGGCATTTTCAGTTCCAATTATTTTTTTGTTACAAGTTAGGACCAAGTAAGTGTCATTTTATGCTACTTTACATACTCCCGTGTTACAGTGTCAGGTATTTAGTTAACCTCAATATCATAGCAGGGTGTACAACAGACCAAATCTTCTTTCCATAGTTTCAGAGACTCATGGAATGCAGCTGAGGCTTAGTATAGGGCTGACCTGCACAGAGGGTAGAAGACATATTCAAGTTCAAATTCCAGCTATTCAAGGATCACCCACTCTGGTCCTGAGCCCTGTGATGGTAAGGGAGACGCACGGTGCTCTGGGTACCAGTCTGGCCTTACCTACTTGCAGTAGTTTAATCCAACCATTGCCTCTGTGCTTTGCATCTCCAAATTCCCAACAGCAACTGGGTCAGATGCGTTTGTAGCATAAAGGAAAATTAAAACTAGGTTACCAGTAACAAAAAAAACCAGCCTCCCTGTTAAAGAAAGTAAGTAAACACCCTTCTCTAAGTGACTGACGTGCTGGAAAGTTACACAGCCTAATGAAGAGCCCTATGAGCTGTTGGCATTATTACATTTGCTGTGACCTTAAAAAAGAATAGCTCCAGTTGTCTCCAGAGTGCAGTGTTGTATGTTCTTGGATTTCTAATACTAGTGGGAGCACAAAATCCAGCACTGATTAAAATCATAGAAGCTTTTGCTGTTACACCAAGGAAAGAGTGAGTATGGATTGTATTACAGACGTTTTGACAGAAAAAATATTTGCTTTCTCAGGGGGAAACATAATGTGTCAGTCATCTAGTCAAATAGTAGACAGGCTTGCTTCCACTCAAACACAGTTTCAGCAAAGTCTGGGTTTACTCTATTATACCTTTCACAGTGTGTGAGCCTCAGCTCTGCGCAAACACCTCCAAGATGTCCCTTTGCAGATCCTCCTGGTGCAAATAGAATTGGTTTGCCATGGCTGGGTGGGTAGGATTGCAATTGAGAAAAGGGTTGTTGTAGCAGAGGTGGCCCAGAGGAGCACATCCTTGATGAACAGTTCATGAACCATGCATGAGGCTGCTGAGTTGCGGCTATAGTGTCTGTGCAGGTGCGGATCAGCAAGGGCTGCAGAGGATGCCCTCAACAGGTTCTACCTTGATGCCGTCTCCATGCTGTCCTGCAGGGAAGAAAGGGGATTGCCAAGAGCCTCCTGTGCATTCAAGAAGCCCTAGCCCAATTTCCTGACACATATCTTGTACCATAGCTACCAAAAGATGTTAGTTTGTGGCTCAAAGTACCAGAAAAACCGGTTGTGTAGCCATGACTACTTGAACATGGGTTACACTTGCATCAGGGTACTTAACCTCCCTGGTCTAAGAACATTACAACAGGATTGCTGTGAAAATAAAACAGCTTCAACAAAACCAGCAGAGATAGCAGCAAATTTCAATTGCATTTTCATTTCTATAGAGAGGCTGATGGTGTGTATTGTGATATCTAACGTCAGCATTCAACAGTATGTGACTAATTATACCAGAAATGAAACAAAACCAATGTTCTTCCAACTTCATTGGCTTCCAGTAGGGCTTTATTAAACAAAATAAAAATAAAAATGAGGTCTGTCTGTTTGAAATTGAAACAGATTTAAATGCACATTCTCAGACTTCATACCGTTCTTTCATGTTTAATCTTTCTTTTTCAGGCATGGTTATGAGCCTTCAAGTGAGCAGAATGTCTTACTCTTCAGATACTCATTTATTTTGGAAGGTGTATGGGAAGATTTCAGGAAGGAGAAAGGTTTCACCTGCTTTTACCTAGAGTTCATGAGACAATGAACACAGCCTTTTAATTAAATGTGTTTATAGAGTAGTGTCTGGCAAGGCATGTTTCTCCTGTTAAGAAAACAATGGTGGTTTTCCTTCTCTTGTTATGTTACCTAGAAAATTAATGATTTCCCTTATCCATTGTTTTTAATAAAATGTGTTTTTATCCATATGGAATGTCAGATTGAGCCACATAGCTATTTGCTTTGGAATAAACATAGTATTATCTATTCAAAGCACCAAAGAACATAAGAGTGTTAATTATAATTAGATTATTTCAGAATCACAGAATAATTAGGGGTGGAAAGGACCTTAAGCTCATCCAGTTCCAACCCCCCTGCCATGGGCAGGGACACCTCCCACTAAACCATGCCACCC
>JAOEHY010028140.1:93797-117346 GCA_025447955.1 Psilopsiagon aurifrons | reverse complement strand
CGGCGGGCAGCCACCCGCCGCGTCCCTTTTGTTCCTGCGTGCCGCCGGCTGCTGGATCCGTGCCGGCGAGAAGCCGCTTGGTACTTCTCGGGCTCCGGCTGTGTCTGTGCACACACGCCTGAAGGGCATCCTCCGCCGGCGGGGCCGGTCTGTCAGAGCCGGCGGGAGAGGTGTTCGCCTGTTTGCACATCGGCTTCCCTCTGCTTGCTGCTCTTCGGCGCTGACTTTCAACTTACCCGGACTTGCCGTGAATTAATTTCTTGGCCGTACAGACATGCGTCCCTGCCCCCGGAGAACGGGCTGCCCGTTGCCCTGCTGCCTGCGCTGCGATCGGTCACTGTTGACATCACAGGGATGTGCCTGTGGGGATCGGCTCGCGCGGGCACGGCGCGGCTGCGCTCGCAGCCCAGTTGACCGAAACTTTAACTGCAGCGGGGGATGTGGTGCGGCGGAGCCGTTTGCGGCAGGGCAGACCGTTACTCCGGCGGGATAACGGTGGCTCGAGGGCTTGCACTGTTTCGGGGGGCGAATCAGAAACAAAACCGAGCCAACGATGGAAACGAGTGTGTGTGGTTTGAAGGAGCCCAGCGTGGTAACGGCTGCTGGGACACCCCCTGCTTTCCCCAGCGTAGCCCCCGCGGCAGGCAGCCGGCAGTGTGAAGTGGGATCACTTTGTAGCCGAAAACGCAGGCCCTTGCAGCGCTGGCCGCCGAAGCGTTACGTGTCATTAAAGTAGCGCTCTTGGAGGAGAGGGACTGTCCCAGGAGCTGTAAAATCTATAAACACTTTTCTGATTGGTTTAAAAATTTAGACACAGGAAGCGGATGGTGTCTAATAACAGACAAGTGGAGACACTGTTGTCATGGAAACTGGGAAGACTAACCCTCCCCCCCACTTATTTAAAAAAATAAAAAAGGGCAAAAGAAAGAAGTGTGCATCTCATCAGAAATGCCTGCAGAGCGCCTGGCTGCTGCCGCCTTCCCGCAGCATCTGTTGAAACACGAGAACATGCCTGTCAAATCAAGGTCATTTCACAATACGCCCCGTGCTGCTGCCTCCCCTCCGACCTCTCTGGACGATGCCCCTCGCCTTCCAGCCCGGGAGGAGGTGGGAGGGTGCAGCCCTCCTGCCCCGCGCCCGCTGGCTGCCCTCCCGGCGGTGAGTGTCCTGCCCCGGCCGGGCCTGCGGCAGGGGGAGCTGTGGCTGGGGACCGGCAAAGGCTCAAAGCCCGGGGGCAGTGCGGGTTATAAACCACAGTAGTGAGGGGTGACTTAGTTTTGAATCAGATGACCAGGACATGGCTCTTTACATGGACCTGGGAGAGAGAGCTGGGTTTGATTCGATCTCCCTGTGTTCCTCCGCATTACAAAGTTATACTAAAATGTAATGATTTGGACTTGAATATTAAGGCTGCTTCTCTGCCTCACCTGCAGAAAAAAACCCCAACCTCTAAATGGGGCAAACGACTGTGGGAAACCCTGTGCTATTGTTTTTAATAAAGACATCACTGTTTGGTTATAGCATGTGATTTTAGTACAAAAGTAGAGATGTGAGCATAAAATATAGTTCATCACTGATGGATGCAGCATGAGAAAACCAGACCATTATTGTGGTAAATGGAAGTTTTTCTTTGACGGACTATTGAAAGTTTACTGTGTGTGAAAGGAGAGAGCTATTTGATTTTGGAGCAGGAGAGAAGTATTTCAAGGCAAACTCACACGAAAGGTTTTAATCTTTTTGCTTATTTTCTTGGGCAGCAGCCATCGGTTCAGATGTTCCTGATGGAGAGGTGTCTTTGAGTGTTCACTGCACTTTCTCTGAAACATTTCATGTTGTTGCTGCCTTTAATCTTTGTTCTGCAGTGACCAGACCAAGAAAAACGCAGTTGAGTGCTTCACCCACTGTATAAATCATCACTTTGAAACCTGGAATGACCAGTTTGACCTCTGTTGCCTCTTTGCTGGCATATTTTACTCCTTGCATTGTTATTTCTCAGGAAAACCAGTGACTGGTGATCAGGTCTTGCACATCAGGAGGTAAATCCTGCACAGCGCTGAAGTGAAGGTGCTCAGCCCCGTCTCTACCCGCACCCTTGGGTCTTGCTATCTGACAGACCCAAGGCCTGACTTTAAAGTCCTGTTGTGGGTAAACTGGAAGGAGCAGTGCCTCCTTGTGCTCCAGGAGTCCCGGTTGGCTAGGCTGGGATGGCACCAGGGTGCTGGCTCTGGGGCCCCCTCCCCATGTCTGGGAAAGGTGCAGGGAGTTGGGCAGTTGTGTGTTTAATCCAGCTCACATCTGATTAAACAGATGCTGCTTTTAATTCCCCTGGAGTTCAAATGGAGAAAGTTTGGCCTGGTAGCGAAAGTGTGCTTGCTTCTAGAAGCGAATTTCCTGTTGTCGGGAGAACCCTTGTCCGCAGGAAGGTTTGCTTGCAGGAAGTGTGTCGGTTACTTGTTTTTACACGGTGAAGGAAGTGAGCTGGATTAGGTACTTTCTAGATTTACCCTTCATCATCCTCTGTGTCTGTACTACTCTGTTTATGGTTTTAGTTTTGAAAAGTTCGATGGCATCAGCCATTCCAGAGGGACGTGCATGAAGTCAAATGCTCGTGTTGTCCTGCCGTTTGTTGCTGTTATTAAAAAACACCCCACCAGCCTCTCGGGGCCAGGTTTTCAAAAGTGTCCAATTTACAATTTATACCTTTTGAGTCTCATTAATAGTACTCATAGACTTTTTTTTAACCTTCCCCCTCCTCTTAGAATGAAAGATCAAAAAGTGCTCCAGTTAGTTTACTAATGGGGCAGTCCCTCCACTTCTGAACTTCCTTTCATCATGGATCATAAATCACTTTACAGAAATAACATTTTTAATATCCACAGAAGTTGTATGTTCACAACGTAGCATTTCACATGAACTGCCTGAAGTTGCAAGGCAAATTAGGAGCAGAGCTTACAGTCACATTAATTGCCCCTTAATTAGCAATTGCTAAGGGATTGAAACTTTGAAAATGTGCCTCCATTTCCTGGGTGTACTTGTGCTGATGCGCCAGTGCAGTGCGCATGCATTGATATGGGGTGCGGGGCTGGGCGTGAGAATGTAAGCAGTGGTTCCAGAAAACACCAGTGGCTTACTGGTCCCTGTCAGGCTGAGATGCAAGGTTGGAGGCTTGTAAGATTGGACGTGGCTTTGGATGGAGGTCCAGACTAAAGGTGAGGGCTGAAGTTTAGCTCTTTTGGTTCTAGTAAGTAGGGGTATTCGGGGAAATCAACATCAGTGTCAGATCACAATGGAGTGTTGTGATTGTATGTATGTTAAGATGAAGTATGGTTAAGTATGATGCTAAGCTGGACTTTTGCAGGGGGTTCTGAAGGGGAAACGTTGCAAAGTTACATGAACTTGTAAGAAGCTGCCTGGCATGCTGAATGGCTTCAAGCAGTCATTTTTGGTGTAGGAGACGTCTTGGTGTTAGGAGCTGTTCCTGGCAGGAGAGGCTGCCAGGGCTGTCCAGAAGCCTCAGCTGGGCTGAAACAAGACTGTCCTGGCTGGTGCTGGAATTTGCCAGTTCATGGCTTCCGACATAACACAGTGCAGCATGACTTTGGCCTCAGTTTTAACATATTTATAATGGAACTGCATTTGGCTTGTTACCTGCTCGCCTGGCCAAGCCAAAGGAAAACTGTAACAAAATAATGAGAAATGCAAAGGAAAAAAGGGATCTTAGCAAAACAGCATTTCGTTTAAATGTAAAACTTAGAGCCGTGTTTTTTTGGAAGCCATCAGCTGGTTCTGGGAAGCCAGCCTGAAGCTCTGGAAGGCAAGGCAGGTTTTGGGAAGTGACTCCTAGGCTTTGGAAATCCTACTCCATTTAAGGTGCCCAAAGTTGAGCTGCCAAGCATTTGGGGCGACTCAGACCCTCCTTAACTTCACTGTAGCACATCGGATGCCATTACCAATCATGGCACTTTTAACTGATCTAGTCCAAAGCTGAGTGCCTAGCCTGAAGTTTGCACCTCGGCTGCTTGCATAGCCCATGAGGGAGCGCAGCTCCCTGTGCCTGGTTGTCATCCTTTAGAGTAGGCACAGAATGGTGGGATAGCCCCATTCCAGAGGTGGCTGGGGAGAGGGTCTGGGGAATGGCTGAAGCTCGTGAGGTCTGGACGCACGACTTCCAGGTGGTTCAAGTGATGTACAACCACCCTGGCTCAGCCCAGGCGCTGGTGCTGCATGCGTGCCGGGGGTCACTTTTTGCCCAGCTGTCTTGGGGATGAGTAGAAGCGACATGTTACGCTCTTCCAAAACTCTCCCTAAAGTCCAGCTGCTCCGTAGTGTCTGCAAAAGTGGGACGGGCTAAGCCTGCTGCAGGTGAAACAAATGATTGTTATGCTGGACAGTATTTTGTTGCTCTTTCCTTTCATTTCTCTATCTGTAGCCTAAGAGTCTCTTTGCTAGAGATGGTCTTCCTCTTTGTTGGCACTGACTGCAGGACAGACAAACAGCAACGCTGTGACCTGTGGTCAGGTTTGGTAGGGCCACTGAATGGAACAGTCTGCCTAGCTGTTTGACATTGTGTTTTCCAGCATTAGCAGGAATTTACCTCAGTGCTCGCTGATACAGTGATGTTGCCAACACTGGCTGTTTTTACTGAAAATAGGTGAAAGCCAAACAAAGATAAGTATTATTTAAGGACCAGGACAGTTTTGACACACACTGGCTCTTTCCTTTGCCCACCTCCCATGTGCTGGGGTGTGGTGGGACCCTGTATGTGAACTCTGCTCAGGCCAATGTGAGGTTCCCTTGTGGAAGCCCAATTGCATACTGCTTACCTGCCATCTATTTGCTGATACAGCCCACTCACAATGTCTGGGCATACTTATTTTTGTTGCAAGGAAAATACACCAGACTTCCTAACAGACGGGGCTTTACGTACAAGGCAATCCAAGCTAGATTCTGGAAAGCATTTCACAGAATGGCAGCTTTGTTGGAAATTGCTTCTTAATACTGTATGGCAAAGCTGTTGCTCTTTTTAGTGTAGTTCTATGCAGGACTTGTGCCTGCCCTGTTGAGCCAAGCAGCATCTTGTGACTCCTGCGACCCTGCTTCCTGTGTCAGGCTCTCCGGGCTCCCTGCTCCAACCCCTGGCAGCTCTGTGGCTTCCTGCTACAGAGATCCTTTTTGGTTTTGCTGTTGGGCTTTATGGAGAGGCAAACCTTTTCCCTGGATGAAGTCGGCTTCCGGCACAGCGAGCAGATGTGAGCTCCCCAGCCTGACCCATCCTTGCATAGCCGTGCTCTATGTTACTCCTCTCAGTAAGATCTTCTCTTTGCCAGTTTAATTGCCGGCTGGGCTTGCTTTGGAGAGAAGCAGAGGCATTACAGGGGTTACAAGAGGTTATTGGAAGTGGGAGGAAACTGAAAGTCTGACCCATCCAGATTTAACTGGATTAAATCTCATTTTACCCCCAACTCCAACTTGTTTTGATCTGGGTTTTACAATAGTTCATTCGCAGAAGCTACCCAATTAATATGTTATTTTGACACCAGATTTTGCAAAGCTTTTTTGTGTTGGAGGTGGAGGAAGGATCCGAATGTTTTGATCCTATTTTTATCTTCAACTTCACTGAGTTTTTCTCACTCTGCTTTGCAGAGAGGAGCGAAATTTAAATAATTCACTAATATACTTTCCCTTCATTAACATTTTATCATCCTGGCATTGTGCATATGGCAAACTCCTCAGTACTCTCATTAAGGGCCTGATCTTGCCCCCATACTCTCGCATCCCTTCAGGTGTGGAAGACCCTAAACTCGGGTGTTATTCTGCTTTTTAGAAAGAGCTTTCCTCTTTTTGCAGTAGATAGTAAACTGAACAAAACATGGAAGGTTTTGGGGGATGGTTTGGGTTTTTTTTCTTTTTTTTTCTTCTTCACAAAATGGAAACATTTACACAAAGATAGCAGTGATGGTTGCGTTGGAGCCGCTAACTGCTAAGCCTTCAGCCATTTCCAAACCTAATGGTGTCAGTCTAGAGAGTGTGAAGACACAGGGTGTTACCCCGGTATTGTTCGCATCATTTTACACTGTGGCATGTTTGATTTAAAGTGGAGGTTTGTGCTGGTATTAAAATGGTTATGAAACTTACCTGGGATAGCACAGGGCTAGTATGTTAGGGTGGCACAAATAACATATGATACTATGTGTGATCTTGGTGATTAAGTACACAAGTTCTCAGGTGTGTGCGCATGTTGTGTTAATAAGGTGCTTTTTAATTGTGTCCTAATGTGACTTTGGCATTGGACTTTTATGGTGACTCTCCCTCTTTTCTAGCCTTAAATAAACCTCTGAATTGGTGCATGGTTTGCTACTGCCAGTTAAGTACTGTTAGCACACCAGATTACTTCAGGCATGTTCAGAAGGGGTAACAAGCCAAGCACGGCTGAGGGGCAGACAGTGGGTGGGTACAGGAGGCTTGAGAGTTGAAGGGACACTTGTCAGTTGTGAGGAGTGGAGAACTGAGGGCCAGGTAAGGATTCCAGGTGGCACCGTGTATTGAAAAGAGTGTGGCTGCTGAGAGACCGGAGGACAGGAGATCACAGTAATAAATGCAGGAGATGTTGAGGGATCTGGCTGAAGGTTTCTGCTTGTCAGGTAGAGTATATTTGCTTTTAGAGCACCAGGACCGAAACTCATCTCTTGCAAATTGGTAAAATGCCATTGGGGTTAGTGAAATTACACTGACTTACACCCGCTGATGATCTGTCTGGTGGTATTACAAGAAGAGTGAAGGTGTGAAGGATGGGTGAGCTGGAAGAGGTTACAGGCCTGAGCAACAGGGAGGATGGAAGTTTGTTCAGGAATAATAGGCTGGGCAGTGAAGAAAGATCAAAAGATCCATTGCAGCTATATTTGGTTTGATTTGATGACAAGGTGCCCAGCCAAGAGATGTCCGCAAGGCAGGCTGAGAGATGCGCTTGGCTGGAGAGGGGAGTCAGTGACGGCAAGTACATTCCTTATCAGCACAGTAGCAACTGGTGTGTGGGCAAGTAAGATCACACACAGGGTGGGGAGGTGGGGGAAAAATACATGACCTGGACCAATGCTTCAGTAGGAGCTGGGGGAGAGGATGTGGAGGTACAGAGCAGCCACTGGATTAGGAGGGCTGGAAAGACAGTGTCTCACAAAACCAAGGTGGGACAAAAACCCTTTGGTCTGGAAGGAGGAATAGAAAAACCTTAACAAATATTATTTAGGATTGAGAAAAGAAAGGGAATGACATTGCTTTCTTGAGATGCATGAGCCATCAATAGTGTCTGCTGCAGTTGGTGTAAAAGCGGAGCAGAGGCACAGTAGCGGGATGCGAAGCCTTTCACCACAGGTCACTCAGGTGGGTTACCTCCTGAAAGCAGTAGCTACCCAATGGCGGTGGCTCAGTGCCAAGGGGCTTGTGCCCTCTTCTGGTCCCACGCAGCCTCTGGGACATGAGGGTCAGTGTGAGCTCAGGCCCTGGCCTTGCTCTGATTCCTCGTGAGCTGGCCACAAGGCCATGCACCCTTGGGAATCACCCTCGCTGATGGCAGACTGTGGCTGTAGGGCCAGGTTTCCCAGTGGCTTGTGCCTATACTGTCAGGGAGCAGAGTTGTGCGGAAGTGTTAGAGAGATGCTTCTTTGTGCAAGGTGCTTTCTGCTCAAAGGAGGATGCTGTTCGTGGTGTGACGGGCAGTGTGGGCATTGCTTTGAAACCTGGAGCAGGATTTTTTTACTCTAAAGCTACTGTAATTCTGAGTTTGTGTCCAGTCTTGCTTACTAGTGTCAGCTATTGCTAATTGTGTGGGGTAAGAGCTGGGACCACAGCATCCCAAGCACCCAGCTCTGTCATGGGCATGGTGTAGAATGAAGATTTTCTTTCTGGCCTCAAAACGCTATAGCCTAAATAAGGTATTTGTAGTAAAAATTGCTTCAGTATAGAAGTCTCTACACCAGTATAATTATTCATCCTGCTTATATATTTCACATGCTTTATTTAAGTTCCTGTCACCTGCTAATAACATATGAACATTGGGGAAATTTGGAGGGTATGCACAGTATTACTGGCACTGCTTGAGCAGCTGCTACTGGCCTGCTCACATTCAGCAGATTTCTTACTGTCAAAACCACTTTTAGCATATGAATGAATGGGCAAGGAAACTACCTAAAAATTGATTAATGTAGACAGAAACTGCCTTCTCATTCATTCAGAGCAACAACAATGAAGTCAGGCAGCAGGGTTCAGCTGATGGGCTGTTGGGAAGAGCTTGTTCTGTTTCACAAGTGGGCTTTGTTTTGGTGGAGACTCTCAGGTACTAGCACTGGCAATTAAACTTTTGTTTCCAGGTGCAAGGGACAAGAGGCTTAGCCCAGGAACAACATCTGTGGGTGAGGGAGCACCTTGACTTGTGGAAGCAGCATTGAAGCAGTATTCACTTTGGAAAATCTATCCATTTGTTCTTTCTGGTGCCAGTGTGGGCTTGAATGCTGGCAAAAGTTGAAGCATGTCCCTTTTAATGCCAAAATCTATCGATGCTGATTGCCTTAGCTGATTTCAGTGTAGATTTTGCCTGAGGAAATAGCTCAGTATTTGATCATGCAGATGGCTGCTGTTTAAAGTCCACCTTCATGAACTTACAGGGGAGGTCCCTTGGGACACAGTAGTGGTTCCATCTTATTTTATGGATACAGAATTTGATGCTGCATTGCTGTCAGTGATATACTGGTGGTCATAATGTTTATTATTAATTTGTATTCTGATGGTAAATAAACAGTGCTAATATTTCACTCTTCCTCAGGCATCCTGGCTCTCATGCGTTCTCCATTGGTATGGAGTTGTTTATTCTCACTCTGGCAGTGTGAGTGATGCACATACGGCTCTTTGGAGCCGCAGCTGAGAAGGTGTCTTTATACGCATATACACTACTACATAGATTTATACTGCTGTAAGAGTGAAATCTATATCTTGTTATGAACAACACGCAATCCGTTACTTGTTTGCACAAAATTCAACACTTTAACAGCCAATGAGGTAAGGAGCAGAGGGCCAGACTCAGTCCCCTGGACATAGTGTACTGGCCTTCACTGACTTGCAGGGCCTTAAACCCACAGGCTGATCTCAAAGTCTTGTGACTATGGGAGCACGTGAAGATGGGTTGTCAACACATTTGTCTTGTGGTGGTGGACTCTGATGTCTAATGACTGAACCCAGGTAGCAGCCTTTCCTCGAGTGCTCATTGGGTCTCTGGTTTGGCCACTGTGCTTCACAGAACTGCAGTAAGCTGGTTGTCTTTAATTGACTGAACCTGTTAAGGAGGAGAGAGACAGACAGATGTGGGCAGCAGGATGATTGAAGCCTTTTTTAATAGCCAATAAAGCTAACCATCTTCCTCTAAAACACCTACGGAGTAGCCTGAACAAGTGCTTCGTCTGTGAGCTGCAGAAGAAGAAACCATGGTTGGATGATTACAGAAATGCATGTAGTGAGTTTATTACAATACATTAATTACCACTGCCAGTAGTTACCCTTCATTATTTAAGCAGCTTCCTTCAAGATAAAATAATGAAATGTACATTTCCATATACCTTTGTCAGTCAGAAGCCCAGGAAGAGATTCCTGTTCCACTTCTATCTTGTGATATAAAGTAATGCAACTCTGCTGAAGTCAGAGGTGGATAGCTGGGGAGAAGGCAGCTTCTTTTTTTTACTAGAGAGCTTTAATGCAACACTGTTTTATTTCTGCACATTAAAGTTAATAACACAGCAAGTGTATTTTGAAGTTAAGTCGTTCTAGGATCTCTGTATGTTAAGTAACTGCGAGCAAACTTTATCGTCACTCTATAGGTCTTCATGATATATCATTTTGAGCTACCTTCTAACTATTATGTTTTATCTGCCTCCAAAATCCATTTCTAATTCTGGCCATATCTCCTTTGCGATCACTTGCCAGAAATCTATTCCCAGGATTCGCCTTATTTTAGTGAAATATCTCTGCTTCAGCACCTTTCCCAAGGTGGCTGATCTAATCATGGTACTATCAGTTATCACTTCTCATTTCCTTTGCTAGCTCTGTCAAATGCAATGCACAGCCTAACAAAGTGACATTCAAATACTCTGTGACCAAGGCTATTTCCCTGTCTTTTACTCTGCAAAGCTGGAATTGTATTTGGCTCCTTAAACATGTGCCCTTTGCTTCAGGAACATGACTCGTAAAGCACACTGTGGGAAGAGTTAATGTTAAGCAGATGAAATAGCTGCCTCTTTATTTATCACAGGTACGATCCATTTATAGTGACCATCTGGGTATTAAACCCCACATCCATGACCTTTTTTTCCAGGTAGAGAAGAGTGATGCTTCGTTCCTGCCAACTGGCAAGAGAGCCTTACTTTGCTGTCAGAGAAAGAAAATTTGTCACCTCCCTGTTCCTAAGCTGCATTCTCTTCTGTTTATATGTACACATTTCTTTTTTAACTATGAGAGTGATTGTGTGCAAAGGTCAACATATACCAAACAGGGTGCTTGTGTTTCTTGAGGAAGGAGACACCTGCGTAGTGTGATCCTCTGTTAAGGTTAAATGTGGTTTCTATGGACACAGGTCCAGCAATTGCATCTTTTTTTCCTGGCTGCCTTTTTTCTTTTTCCTTGGGTGACAAACCTCTTAGTGTTATCTTAGATTGCTATCACAGACTAATACTTGTTTTAATAAGTGTGTGGCTGACTAGTCCATCTGCTCTGAAAGATGAAGTTATCCACGTGCATCCTCGCAGCCCTTCCAGCTTTGTGCCATTTAACATGCTGCCACGAGTCCTGCTTTGCTGCTGTCTGATTTCCCCATTGGTTTTCATGGGGGCTGAAGCCTAAATCTTGCCTTTTTTGAGAAAGCAGGGAGCAGGCTCTCACCATACTGGCTACAGGAGAGGGGAGACCCCTCTCCATGCACCTGTCCTGGCTCCAGAGCACCACAAAGTTCAACACTTGTATGGTGCTGGGAGTTTCTTTTTGAATCAAACAACCTGTTTTTTGGTTGCCCCCACAGTGTGTGAATCAAATAAGCACATCTTGCAGTCTGCACCAGATCAGCACACGTATTTTCCCTGTGGCCTTTTACAGGTTGCAGAATTGAGTTTATTTGTTTCAGACAGCAAGGGAAAAAAATAGGAAAACGGGTTTTTAAGCTGAAATAAAGAACCAGTCTGATTTGTTGTTTATGGCTCAAGGTACAACACAAAGCAGGTGCTCTGTGTTTCAGTTCTTTGGTATGTATTTCAGTGAGCCATGTCACAGCCTAGTGAGCTTCCAGGGTAAGGTGTATGCAGCCCCTCCCGGCTGTCCCTCGGATGCTGTCCTCTGGTCGGGCTACGGAAGTGCAAACTGGGGAGCATCTGCCCTAATGGAGAGGGCAGAGCAAGCTTTTGTGTGCCCTAAATGGTAATTTCCAATGAGGCTACGTAACAGTGATGGCGTCTAATGGCTTAAAAAGCTGTTCATTGCTGCATTTTTTTCTAGCTGTTTCTTCACTGTAGGAAGGTAGAGAAATGTGTGTTAAAATAATAATTAAATGCTGACAGTACTAAATTTCCACCCAGCGTGAATTGGCAGCAGTTGCAAACCAAAACATTAGGTCATTAAAGAAAAAAACCCAACCTGATTAAATACCTCTGTATGTTTTTCTGATTAGCTATTCTTAAAAAGAACATGTGGCTGTAATAGAAGGGTGTACTTGACAGCAGCAATTGCTTTTCTGGGGGAAGGTAAAATACTCAAGTTTTAATGTGTATGTATGTGTGTTTGAAAGGATTTCTTGCTGATCTTAGCCATGGGGATTTATATCTTACTAATCATCCATTTTTAAAAGCCACCATGAAATCTCCCTGCCAGGAAATATGTGAAATCCCTTCAATATTATGTTTCTGGAAAGAACAGTTAACAGTGACTAATGCACTTGGGCTTTTGTTTTGGTCTGTTTTTCCTCTTCTCTGTCTGGACAGAGCGGACTTTGCTCTTGAGCATCAAACAGCCATGGTGGACCTCGCTGTAGTGTTGGTGGTACTAAAGCGCTATGAAGCTCATGGGCTGGCTGCAGTGTGCATTCTGAAGACACACAGATAGATAAAAAGGTTTCTGCCCCCAAAAGCTTGATGTGTTGGGGAGGTAGATGAAGCTGGGTGAGGATTGGGAAGGGGTAGAGGGGGAGGTGTTATGAATAAAAACTCCTGTTTACCCCATGTCTGCTTTTAGCCAGAGGTCCGCTGCTCTCAGAGGCAGGTTGAACTGTATTTTAGTCTGTTGACTATATTTTACTAAAGCACTCTCGGCTGAGGGGACTGCAAGGTAAAAACTGTCAAAAGGTGCATTTATAGTCTGCTGCTTTTTGCCACCTGATTCTTCCTTTGAGGTGCTCTACCATATATTTACTCCAGTGTGCTCCATATCAGTGTTTTGGGGGCTGATGCCTACAACACATGCGTGTCTGGAGCTCCTTCCAGGTCTTCTTTAAGGGATGTTGCTGGAGATAGCAAGGAGGGACGGAGCCAGTGCTGCTGGGGACTTGTGCCTCTGCAGATAAGTTATGGCTGCTGCTGGCCCCATGGGAAGCCCTGGAGCTTGAGGGGGGTGAGTGGGCTGCCGAGCATCCCTCTCCGAGTGCTGGAACCGTCTCTGAAAGCTCCATGGCCCTTGTAGCCGCTCCATGACCCCTGTAGCCAAGACACACTTCCCAAGCACATGCTGAGTGTGGTAGGATGTCCTGGCTGCTGTGGCTCTTGCTTACATCGTATCAGGGCAGCTCATGGCCTGTGGTATGTGTGTTACGGTGCTAGCCCTGCAAGGTGCACCGGGTCATCCTGCCCTCTCTAATCCTTATGGCCCGTCTTTCCACACTTATATTTGGAAACTGAGGAACAGAGGGGTTAAGAGAGAGGTTTTGGAAATGATTTCAAACTATTTTGTTGTTTGAAGGGTAATGCAAGCTTTTGTTGTATGAATATACCCCTGTCTGCACCCAGAAGTTGCATATGAGCAACAGTCTCCCAAACGTGATTTCTGCTACCTGAAGGACATAGGGAAAAGGTTTATCTTAACGGCTTCAAAGAAGGCTCATGTGCTTACAGATTTACTCAGCACTTTCACTGGACTCCTTTAAGGTCAACTGGGATATTCATTTTTCCCCTGGGAGCTGTATAAGTCACATACTTTCCTTTTTTCTTCACTGTACATTCCAGAAAGCAATTTCCCAGGAAGAGTGGTTCCAGTTTAATCTCCAGATTATCTGTTGTTTCTTTTTCCCCCAAGATAAAGCAGCTGAATAATCAACTAACCCTAATTCAGGCAGAGCTGGGGACTGTGTGTGGACATCTGTATGGAGATCCAGATTTGAGGAGTACTGGTTTAGGTTGCAGTGTTTCAGCTGTATAGCCTGAGCGCATTGGTTACTTGGAGGTGAGTACAGGTGCTCCCGTGAACCTGGCCACTGCTCGGGAGTTGGGTCCCGAGACCCCTGGAAACATGCAGGGTCTGGAAGGCAGAGCAGAAGGCATGTTTCTGTGAATGTTAGTGGTAATTTTCTTGCAATTAAGTGCAGTGATCAAGAGCAAGAGCAAATGTATCTGCCTCCTGAAGATGCGTCCAGCGAAGAACAGATGGGGTCAGGGGCTGCCTGTGGTTGTCAGTCTCGGGCTGCCTCCATGTATCTGGAGCCAGAGTGACCTGCTCTGACATCTCCTGCTTTTGTGGTGCTGAAGCTCCCACCTCAGTCGCACTCTTGCGTGGTGTACATGCTACGTGCCCCAGCCGTGGCGTCCCTCCGCAGTGTGCTGTGGGGCAGCTGAAGTCCTGCCCTGGGACCCTTCCTCATGAGAATCAGATACTGCTAAACCGTAGTGACAGAAAGTGTCTCTGACACCCTGGGTCTCGTATCTCCAAGTTCATTGCATCCTTGTAGTACTAGCATCGGGTTGAGACAAACTATTTCTCTTCTGACATTAATGTACTTGACCCTATAGAGTGCAAGGTAGCCAAGCAGTTGCAGGCCATTAATCTCCAATTGCTCTTGTCAAGTATTTTATTCATTAATCTAGGCCCAAACAGTGGTTTAGTTGTCAACTTTGACTATGATAAGATTTTTCTTAGCTCCTGGCTAGTGCCAAGTTAGGATCTAGTTAGTAGTGCTTGCAGCCATTTAGACAGATGCCCTTGAGGTTTACCAGGTGCTGCACTGAAGCTAGGGCTCAGCATCGGTTCATCCACTAAATGTGCTGTCAGAACCAGCCCCTTTTCCTGTGCTTGGATGGCTGGTTCAGTGAGAGTTGGCTGCTGCTCAGGTACCTGTAATGGGTGCTCTCCTACATAGTGTGCCACATAGCCCAAGATACCTGAGAGGCAGCCCCCGGAGTGCTTTCAGCTAGCCAGGCTGCTTTTCACCCTGTGACCTCTTGCAGCACAGTTGGGATGGAGGCGAGTTGCGTTCTTTCAGTGCACACTCACATGCTGATTTTATTGCCTCATTTTGCAGAGGAGGTGCGCTCCAGGCATCCCATGGCAGAAATTCCCCCTTTTCTTGGACACTTCCCAAGGGTTACTCATCAGAACAATAATTGCTAAAAAATTACAATGCTGAGCACCAAGACTTATGGAGTGCTTTGGTATGCCAGGCTGTGATGATTGTGTATAGAGGGGTATCCTTCTGTAGCTCGAATTGCTATAAAAGGCTTCAGTATCCTTTCCCTGGTGAACTGCTGGTACCCATAGTTGGGAGTTTGAGTGAGGTTTGCAAGCTCAGTGCCACCGAACACGTATTGGTCTGTGGCTGCCCCTGAGGTGATAACTGTTTGTGTTTTAATGCATTAAGTTCTGCTTGCACTGTTCTGTATTGAAGTCTTGTTTTAAATGTATAGGAAAAAGGAGAAGGAAGAATGTTGAGATGTTTTAACACAGCAAGAAGCATTTTCTTCCTACACAGTGCCATTTCAGAGAGGGAACAGCTTCTCCTCCAGTTCTGTTTTGGTCTAGGTCTCTCTCTTCTGAGATTTAAACATATGCTTGTATCAGTTCCTCAGCTGGTGTGTATCTGTTGACATACTGTATCTACTGACATAATGTGCTTTCTGCATTTGCAACTGATGTTTTTGCGATGCATCTTTAAACTTAGCAGATCCCTCAGATTTTAAACATGGTCTTTTAACAAAGCTGTAACATGGGGGCTTTGGGGGATTTTTGTTTTCATGAGAAGAATGTTGGCATAATTACCAATAGGAAAAGAATAAGATTAGGAAGTTGCTTTTTATCCTGATGTTTATAGAGTCTTGTATGTCCCACACAGTGATTGCCCTTATTCAGCAGATGGGGACTGTGGTGCTCTGGGTGGCTGGATATCACACAGCACTCTGTGGTGCACCTGGAGCAAAATCCAGATGTGCTAGGTATGTGTGAAGCGTTGTCATGGCAAGGCTTGCCCTTATTCTAGGTAGCTGCCTGCAGCTGGAGGCAGGTCCCCATAGCATGCTCGGGCTTTGCAGCTGATGCTGTTTAAGAGCTGGGGCAAAGCAGGGATTTCCAGAAGTGCACAGGTAAAGCTGGAGCACAAATCCATGTGTGTCCAGGTAAGCAGCTGAGCTCACTTGCAATGTGTCACTCTCAGCAGAAACAGAAAGGAGAACGTTTGGGAACTGTTGGGGCTGCTTTGCTTGGCTGTAGGGGGCTTTGCACTCAAATTTTATATATTCATGGGATTTTGTCCTAGGTGAAACAGCATTAGAGGAGATAGGGTAGCAACTTCAACCCCTGGTGTTAATTACCAGAGACTGGGATAAAATCCTGATCTGAATGAAGGATCTCAACGACTTCTGAGGATCCTGAGATCATCTGTGGTAGCTTGACCTCATCACCTCTCTTAGATACTGTGGAAGTGGCTCTGGCAGGCCACGGCATTGTAGTTCTCTAAATTTTGTGTTCTCGATTGCGCTTGTTGTCCTTGCTTTGTTTTTTGTTTTCCCCCAAATCTAAGCATTATTAAGTTTTCTCCCTGTGTCCCATGCATGCATTCTTCTGCTAATGAAGGAAAGGAAATGGTCACGCTCAGATTTTGGTCTTTAAAACAAGAACATCTTGATTTTGTTATATTTTTGGACAGGCTATGAGGGATAAAGTTGAACTTGACTGAGATCAAATGGATATTACCATACTGGGAATTTACTAAGTGCAGAGTGATTTGGAAAAAAGTTTGGCATTTTCCTGTAAAAATTAAAGGCACAAAGTAAGCTGAAGTTATTTTTGGTGCAGTTCTGTGCTACAGAAGAGACAGGTTTTGAAACTAGGATGAATGGAAATAAGAAGTGGCAAAATTGTGTAGTCTGGGTGTAAGACTTCAAGCTAGTTCAGCTGTTACTAGGACTACTCTTAAAGAAGTCCTTCAGGCTTATGTAGGTGAGCTGCTGCCATAAATACCACACAGTTTCTGTTTTATTTGGTTTTATTTCATTGGTTTTTTCATTTGTTCATTATGTATTTTTATTTCATTACAAAATTTCTACTCATTCATCTGCTCTACTCTGATTTCTTTGTGTATTTGTTAAAGGAGCATTCATCACAGGTTTTTTGCAGGCTGATAGAATACCATCTTGCTGCTCAAGACCTGCACTCATGTTGCAGTTGTTCCCCCTGTTAGTAGGGCAGTCACAGAGGATTCCCGTCCCGTCTCTGCTACCCTGACTTGGGGGCCTCAGTCAGAGAAGATGATTTCACCTGTCTGGGTTTGTGCGTTGACTTTGGTTACAGTACTGGGGACTGCAATCGGCAGTTGTGCTGCTTGATTTTTGTTTGGCAGTTCAGTGTGAAGCCGTAGCTACAGGTTTCACTTTCTGCAGGGATGTTCCTTTTTTTTTGCCTCTCCTAGGCAGGCCAAGCAGAAACTGTTGGAGCCTGCTCCTGTCCCTCATCATACTGTAGGCAGACAGCCTCTCCTCTTCCAAAATATGGAAGATGTCTAGTTAATTGTCTGGAAATCAGGGAGGGTGTGGGATTTTTTCTTATAGTCTTCTTGTTACTCTTTTGTGTACAACCGTTCATTGTTTTGTGTTAACTGTTCATACTTGAGGAGTTCTGAGAAGAGGACTGAAGTTCTGAACCCTTAAAAAATGAGATTAGATGAGGTGGAACTGTCTGATTGCCACCTTGGTCTATGATGCTCTGCTCTTTTCACTGCAGCATGGATGAAAGCCTATATTTATTCCTAAAATAAATAATAATCTCGCGCTCACCTGAGTTTAGCTATTTACTTGGAGGAAAAAAGTTTCCTTAGAAATAGCAAGGCTATTAAAAAAATCTGTGTTGGGCATTTTAATTGCACCGTGTGATGAATCCTTTGAAGTTTTATTGCCTATTATATACTTGATTCAAAAGTTGCCTTTTGCAATAGCTTAAGGTTTTTTATTTGCTTCAGAATATTATCATTTCTGTTTCAGGCTTTGAAAGAGCAAACTTTCTAAACATGATTATGAACATTAGGTTAATGTGTAATCCCCACTCAGAGGTTCTCCCAGATTTCCATATGCTTGTTAGAGGCTGTTCAAAGGTGCTTAGCTTTAATTGCCATTATGTGAGCACACAGAAATACCGACCCAAGGGTCTTATCTATTTTGTTCACAAATTCATTTTTGAGATCGTTGCAGAGCCATTCTAAGTTGAATTTACATTGAACTTACTGGGCGGCATAAATGTTTTCATCTAAATGGGGAGTGGTTCTTTTGTCTCCTTATTTAAATGCTCAGTGTTTATACCTTTTCTGGTCTTAATGTAGTTGCTGAGGATTTGGTTTGTTTTCTGTGACATTGTTTTTTGCAGGTATTTTACCTGCCTTGCATATGCAAACTTTTAGCTGTCCACAAAGAAATAATAATATGGGTATGTTTAGAAAAGGCATGAATGGCCAAGTTTCTGTGACTTTCAATGAGGTATAGGATCTTAAATACAGGAGTTGCAATGGATAAAGGACCTTGCCTTTAAACAGCCTTTGAAAATGTTACTTGAAGGGCTAGAACTGGGGCGTTGTAACTGAAAGGTGGCTGGACCTGCATCTTCACTATCCAAGAAAAACATTATGTAGTCACAGTTCCTGCTTCTTTATCTAAAGATCTGTGAAATCCAGAAGGAAATTTAAGTGAGTAAGAAAACTGGAAATGTGTTTCTTTAATGCAGGAAAGGAGTGATGTGTGGGAAGAGCTCTCCAGCGCAGCCTGCCCAATACCAGGTCACAGGGAGACTGAGAGAGAAAAAATCAACCATTTTATGCATTACACTACAGAATGGTGTAGAAAATAGTTTTGCATGGGTGTATTGTAGAATCAAGAATGGACTTCTAGAGGTCATACAGAAATACTCTGTGCTTAATGCTATGTGTTACCCAAGTTATGAGTAGCTTTCTGGGGCTGAAGATACTATCACCAGTATCAATAGCAGTAAAACACAATGGGCTAAATCTGTTGCATTAGAAGAATTCAAATCGTCTCTGACCTTGTCTGCTGCCTTAATCTCTGATTCCCCTTCAGTTCTTAGGTCATTTTCCATTTTTACCTTTTCATCTTTGTCTTTAAGGAGCTCTGTTAAACTCAGGGGTAACTAAGATATTATATAGTTTAACTTTTTTTCACAGTAAGTATTTTTGGTTTAGTTAAAATTTTCCCTCTTTGTGACGGAACATCCTGTGTGTGTTTGGTGGAAGAAGGGTAGTCAGTAAAAAAAGGTTGTCAGTAAAAAGCTTCAGTTCGATTAAAGCTTTTTGTTTGCAAAAAACCTGAGCTTCTGTTTTTGGGTCACAAGCTTGGTACACATTTCCAGGGAACCATGAAAACCAATCTGATTTCTCTGGGACAGGCAAATGCAGTTTTTCATGAATCCCAGTTAATTTATTCCCCATTCCATAAACATTGTCCCCTGCCAGTCCAAAGGCTGTCATTACACTGCTGTCATTAACCATCTGTTTAGCATGTAAAACTCCTCGGGGCAGGGATCGTATCTGTGCTTTGTACTGTGTGAAGCTGAGCCTGCGGCTGACACTTGAGAAACAATTAATGATAATGCAGCTCAGTAGGGTATTCAGATACCAAGCTAATAAGAGCAGTATAAATGCCTGGCTGGATGGGATTAGAGGGAACTCCTATGTCCCAGTGGCGCATCTCCAGCAGGTGAAGGGAAATAGTCTTAAGTCATCTGAAAAGAAGCAGTGAAAAAATAGATGGCATTTCTGAAGGATGAGAAAGAGTCGAGGATGCGAGAGAATCACAGTCTGGGTGTGCATCTGTATTTTGCTTGATGATGATAATTATTATGAGATTTTACCAACTAAATATTTTTATCTACCATAGAGTAAGGGATCACTTCAGAGCATTAATCTCATCAGTGCCTGCATTTTCCTTCTTGCAGTCTTCTGCACGCATTATAAGTCAATGCTGTATCTTATTTTCCTTTGTATCTTAATGATCCCTGTGTGTTGGGCGGGGGAGAGTAGAGAGAGAGACAGAGAAGCGCAGTAGATTTTCATCTTATGTTAATCCATCAAAATCTAGTTAGTTGCGAGTGATGGAGGAGGCGCGCGTGTGCGCACAGACGTCAGCGCCCAGCCGAAAGCTTGCCAGTTGCCCAGCAACCTTCCCGGAGGAAGATGGATGTCCTGCCACCCCTCTGCTTTTAGCTGAGCCACACTGTATTCCCGGTACGATGTCCTCTGTGCATGCAGTGGACGGGAGCACGGGCTCAGCTGCCGGGGGATGTCGAGTCTCTCAATAGTTGGTACTTGTGCCAGGGGTGGATCAAATGCATTTCACGCCATCGTTGTTCAAACTGTTAATTCAGTTGACTACATCACGTTGGGTTGGGAGCAGGTGCTGCGAGCTTGTTCACATTGCTGGCGTTGCTCTTCTCCTCTCTTGGGCTCTTAAAGCCACATTGCCAGCATCATTTCTCCTTCCTTTTTAGAAGGGCCCTTATCTGTAATAACAAATAAACCCGCAGGCTATAGGAGCTCAGCAAGTGCCATATGTGTCACTGACCTCTTGCTCTTTGGTAGTTTCTTTAGTTCCCAAACTGGGCTTAGCTAGGGCAGATCCAGGTCTGACCTCCACTTTGGCTGTGCTGCCTGTCCTGTGGTTGTCCAGCGTTAGGGCTCCCAGCCATGCTTGGAGCGAGATAGGTACTGATGGGGTGCAGGCTGAGATGCCTCTGGAGAAATCAGAGGGCTTTTTTTGTCGGAGACTGTGTGTAGTGCCAATACTTTGAAGCCAAATAGGGCCTGATAGTGTCTCTTTAATTTTATGGAATGTTTAATCATGATAGGATGCATTTATTCACTATTTGGATTTCTTTAGAAGAGATGCCAATCTCATGTCCTGGGATGAATTTAGAATTCTTGTACATTTATAGCAGCTGGATCTAAATTGTGCTGAAAAGCTCACACAAAATCCTACCTGCGTAATTGCAGATACCTTTCATTGTCTGGCTCTGGCACCTTTATTTATGTTGACAAGCTCTTTACTTAGGGTTTGATTCAGGAAAGCAGTTACGAATGTACTTGACTTTAAATCTTTTAATAGTCCCATTGAAGCTAATGAACCTCTTGACAGGTTTAAACTTGACCGTGTGCTTTGCTGGATCTGGACCGATGTTAATGGTATTGCAGGACATAGGAGCCCAGGGAAGACAGGAGGGTCTATGTTGCCTCGGGTGCTGTCAGATCAGGTTCTTTGACCACTGCAAGTTGGAGTATAGAAACATGAAAGGGGTATCAGGGAAAGCACCAGCTGTCGTAAGGGGGGGGAAATGTGCAGCCTCTCAAACAGGGATAAATCTGCCCCAACCCAAGAAACATTACTCCAGCTTCATCTGTGTTCCTCCCTCCATCTTCCCACCAGGAGCAGCTGTTTGTAGGCACGCAGCTGCTTGGAGGCGCTTCATTGCACCCCTGGGATGGATACAGGAAAGTTATCCCTGTCGTGGGGTGATTCCATGCATGTGCCCATGACCTTAGGAGAGCAGGGACTGCCTCTGAGGGGTGGCATTTGTATTAGTAGGTGGGGAAAACATGGTGCAGCAATGAGCTGCAAATGGAATGGTTCAGCATGGCTCCTGCTTACTCTGTGCTTATGTGCATGGCAATTACATGCCATTTCAAATGCACTTTGTGGTGGCAAGCTATTTATCAACTGACTATTGAACTTGTTATTTCCTAAAGCATACGGTGCATAGCTCATGATTGAAAAGCTGCTGTTCTGTCTCCTTGTTTTTCCACCTTGCACAGATGCTTTTCTATTAATTTTGTTAAAGTCCTTCAACTTTGGACTGGTAACTTCCATCACATGGAAAGCTTTGTTCAATGGCAACACTGCTGTTTTTGCCTGTGCTGTTTCTAAAATGGCTGTACACAGGGTGTCAGAGAGAAGTACCTGGAAGCAGAGCATCAGATGCCTAAAAATCAAAAGGAGGAATGTTTTCAGAATGTCAGTGTGCTTATTTGTTGGCAAACAGAGATAAGGACTGTGAAAAACTAAATATCATGTTTGCCAGATGGGAGCACAGGTAACAGCAAAAGGCTGCTTACTGAGGTTTTAATTGGCTGAATCATGGATTGTTGCTGAGAAATATGTCTCGGAATAGGAAGTGTGATTAGGACACAAGTGGTCTTGCTCCTGTCCCAGTCCAGGCACAACTCTTGCTGAATTCGCTCTGAATTATAGGAGATTGGTGTCTGGTCTCTAGCTGAGTCCAGCAGGGATGGATCCCTCTCCTTCTGACAGAGAGGTTTGCTGCTCATGGGTTTCCATTTCAGGGAAAGGTCAAAGACAGACTTTCCTTCCCATGGTTAGATCAACTTCCCTACCACCTCACTGAGGAGTCAGGTGCGAATGTGCTGTAAGCCACATACTGAGAAGAGTGTTAATTGAGGGTCTGTGCAGGGGAGCCTGCTCAGGCTTACCTGTGCTGATCCTAATGAGTGCATCATTAAGTTGCATTGTGAAGACGCCTGATGAGCCTGGTTGTGACCTGCTATATAAACACAAACCAAAAAGAACCATTTCCCACTGTAAATGCTTTATATTGTAAGACGCTACCCTGTAGCATTGTTGTCCCAAAACTATGGTGTATCACTTGGTGTGCAATAGCCACGCTGAGGTATTTGTTTATTCCAGTTTTGCACAAAAAGGGGTACTAGGTGGTATCCCACAAAGCTAGCACACCACCCCATGCAAAATTCACATACTGATTCAATTCAGTTCAGGTTAGTAACTCCCTGCATCCCTCCCACCATTTAATGACTGGTAGTTAATCTGCATTCGATCACGTCATTGTTTCCATACTACAAATGCGCAGGGAAAGGTCTTTTAATGTGGGCAGGGATCTTTTGAGCTGGGGGTGTGATTTTTAGTATTATAATGAGGATGTGATGAGGATAGTTCATGTAAAGGACAGCCTAATCATGTTGTACTGACATATCCAAGTCGTATCTTGATGATGTCCATGTGTTTTCAGGATGTACCAGTCTTCAAGGATGGTTTTTCCTGATTAGAGATTCATTAGCCCTTTTTTTTAATCTGTCTACACAAGGCCCAAGCCTTCTCCCTGGCTATCAGTTCATTAGTTAGTGTTATTCTTAGGTCATCCTGACTTGTTAGGAGGCCCTTGTTCAGGCTTTTCCATATTGACACAAGTTCCAGTCTTTTTAACTGTATGTCTACATAAGTCCCATTTTCTTTAATTGTATGCCTACAACAGAATGTGCAGGTGAACTGTTAGAGCCTTTATTACAGATGGAGGAAGTGTTTCAGCCCTGCAGTTTGTCCTGCGCGGTGGGACTCGGCTGGCTGGTGTGGTGTGGGTGCCGTACGTGCCACAAGCAGCCAGCACCCCTCCATAGTCCACAGAGAGAAACAGGCCCTGGGGTGCAAATCAGCTCAGCCCAAGGAGTGCTTCTGACCAGGTGATTGCCTCTGTGAATGTTGCTCTGCCTCTCTTCTGTAGGCCAGGTGACCAATGCAGCCGTAGGCAGAGGTCAGCGGTTTGCAGCATCCTACATGATGCGGATCACAAATGTAATGCCAAAGCAGGCCCACAGCATGGTTTCACATAACTGGGATATGTTCAGAGCTTGATTCTACTTGGTGCTGGGTGTTTCTGCTCTCCCTTAGGATGAAGAGGAATTGAGGTCACCCAGTGCCAGCCAGGATGGTGTCCTAGAGAAGCATGGAGGAAGGGTAGAGCAGCCAGGTAGTTGGTCACAAAGAGCTACTAAAGCAGCAACAAGAATATTTCCTCTTATTTGAGGCCATTTAATCTTTTTGAATGAGTAATATAATATTTATAATATTATAGCAGCTCTAATAACTTGCTTAAAAATTAAAAAAGTGGGTGAAGTGGAATAAGCGTGTTTAATGCTTCGTGCTGAACTGCTGCTGTACCTCCTGCTACAAGAGTTTGTCATGGGTTCAGCAGTGGCAGTCATTTTTCTCCTTCTTGGTAGTTGGTGCAGCACTGTGTTTTTAACTTGTGGC
>JAOEHY010028140.1:55050-93697 GCA_025447955.1 Psilopsiagon aurifrons | reverse complement strand
ATTCTCCTTCCCATCCCTCCAGGAGCAGAGGGAAGAAAAAGGGGGAAGTGAGTGAACAAACTGCGTGGCTGATTTACTGCTTAAACCACGACAGAGTTTTACTTAAATGAATAATTTTCTCCCATTTTAACAAGACTGACTGGAGCAAACACACTGGCTCCGTATTCCCTTCTGGATGAACATCAGGCTGATGGTATTTATAAAGCTCCCTGTCTGATATACATCCTAGCTATCTGGAGCACCACCTCCTACAGTCAGACAAATTACCCCTAAGCAGAGAAAGGCATTTTGGCAAAATGCATTATCTGTTGGGTTCCTTTTTGGGATGCAATACTAGGTCTTTTGTGGTAGGTGAATTTAGTGTATTATTTCATAAGATTCTGTTAGTTCCTGGGAGGTTAGCCCCAGGCACAGACAAGCTCCCAGAAAAGTGCTGTTAACCATACTGCTTTCCCAGCGCAGTAGAAAGCAATACTGTGTTTGAAAACCCAAACTGCTGACCACAGCCCTTAGCTGGGCACTGCTGGAGATACCATAGACAGCTTGGACCTGTTCTGTGGGTGGTGAACAGGGGAAGACACTGGCCTGGATATGGGTGGTAGAGAGCTTGTAGAACAGCTGTGTGTTGTGTTGCTGAAGAGGTGCACTGAGGCATTTTGTACAAGCAGCAGCAGGCTCTGATGCACTGAAGGCTTCATGCCTGGGCAGATTGTATGGCTATTGCTAATTGAGTGGTGATAAAACACAAGAAGTTGCAGCACAAAGTCATCACCTGCTATAACAGGGTGGAAATTCCTACTCAAGGTTAATAGAAGGTGTTTTGTTGCTCATAAACATTGTTGTGGGATTGTTAAGTCTCGGTGTGAAATGTAAGCCTGTCTACAGGCTGGATTGAGTGACGGGGTAGGGATCAAGGCAGAACATTCCTTAAAATGAAGAGACCTGCTCAGTGTGAGCAGGCTTCTCAGAGCCCTGTCGTTTCTCCACCAAAGTAATCTTTGCATGCTCAGATCTTTGGCCAGCTGATCTTTGCCAGTGGACTGACCCCATTGTGCATGGTGAAGGTGAGCTAGAGCTGTGTGTGATATTCACAGGGTTGGTAGTGCACTCTGTACAATAGAGTGAAGTGAGCAAGTGTTTAAAAATTTTATGATGGCTTGGGCCAGATAACTTGTAGTCAAAAATCCTGAAAGAAGTTGATGCAGAAGAGCTTTGGTCTGCTTTTTGGTCTTGGAAATGGACAATGAGTGAGCGTGTGCAAGAGGAAGATTGTGGGTAACTGCAGGAAGCTTAGCCTGACATCAATCCTGGGCCAAAGAACAGAAGAACTGATAGAGGATTTAGTGAATTAAAGGTAGGAAATATAATTAATGCCATTCAACATTCTTTTTTGGAGAATGTGTCTTGTCAAGCAAACCTGATGTATCTGATAAGATTTTAAGTTTGGGGATAACTGTGTAGATATACTTAAACTCCTGTAAGGCGTTTGATTTTATTCCACATGACATTATGATTAAAATATTACTACTATATACTTTCACTGAAGTACACGTTAAGAGTATTAAGAGCCGGGTAGCTGACAGAGCTCAAAAAGTAGTTGTCAATAGGGAATCTTCTCTGAATGGGAACATTTTTAATGTAACTCTGCAGGGATCAGGCAGAGGCCTCATACTATTCATCATTTTTGGCAGTGATCTGGAAGTAAATAAAATATTTTTGATAAAAGTTGTGGGTGACAGGAAGATTGATGAAGTGAGATAAAGGGCAGTAGGATGAAATGCTCTTGGTTAATTGTCCCTATTGAAAAGAAATTCCCAAATTCCTTCAATTAAATAAGAGGTTTTGTGCATCCTGTAAGGAATGCAGCACAGAGCTGTTGCCCAGCCTGGAAAGCAGAAGCGTCATGAGAACCCTTTCAGTCTGTTGGCCTCTCCGGAGAAGTGAGGCTTTCCTAGGGAGGAGGCTGATTGCCTGCAGGATATCTCAGTCTCTGAGTGACAGTAGCGATGGTCCATGGTTCCGCAGTGGTGGTGTTTGAGTGGCCTCCCTGAGGAAGCTGCTGATAGGAAACAGGTCTTCATCCATAATGCTGTAGAAAGCCTAAGAAAAGTGTGGATTTGGGACTGGTTAAATTTCTGTATTAGTTGTATATCTCTGAGATCTTGAATATGTTTTCTCATTCACCTTCATCCAGTGGAGGTATTTGAAGATGATTCTACACCTGTATCACAGAAGCACAGGAACCAGAGTTAGCAGTAGAGTTTCACCTGAATATAGGCAGGGTCCATCCTGGTGTGACTGACTTGCAGTTCTCTTAGCACCTCCAAACTTAAGCTAGGTGACAGCAGGAAAGGGCATGCAGCACTGAAATGAGCTATCGTGTACCTATATCATGGCTATATTACTTTAGTGGCTTAGTATGTAACAGAGGCTCTTCTTAAGTGCAGAAGCTCCTTGCATCTAGTTACTTGCATACCACAGTTGCACATGTGTGCACACTAAAGCACACTGAGACTTTTCCTCCAAGAGAGACCAAGAGAGAAACTGACCAAGAAACAAAAAACCTGGGTGCCATGTAGTGCACCCCACTGATGATAAGGGGGGTAAGGTACCACATTATGAAGAGGGCCATACCACTACTAAGGACCATATCAGTACTAAGGGCCTTCAGCAATTGCCAGGGATAAACACACAAGAATAAGATTCTGGAAGTGTCTTTAGGTTTGTTACGTTAGAGATTCTGAAGAGACAGAAGAGTTAGCAGCTCTTCTGCTGCTGCTTTTTGCTTTGACTGAGACTGAAGTGCTTGTGCCAGGACCTTCCTTATTTTCAAAACCTGAACACAGCATCACACATCACAGAATTACAGTCATAATGTAGACTGGAAGGGACTTCTGGTAGTTGTCTGGTCCAACATCCTGCTCCTGGCCTAGAAGAGCCAGTTGCTCCCAGATGGAGATTTCACAGCCTCTCTCGGTGGTTGGGTCAAGCACTTGACTACTCTTATTGTGGTTTCTGAATTTTTTGTTCATGATCCACGTGGACCTTTCGATGTTCAGTTTGTGTTTGTTGTATCTTGCCTTGTTCCGGTAGACCTCCAAAGGAAATCTGTCTCAGCCTCTTACACACCCCATCAGGTAGTTGTAGACAGTGATAAGCTCTCCCCAGAGCCTTGTTGGAGCAGGCTGAAGAAGCCCTGCTCCCTCAGCCTTTCCATGTCTGTCCTGTTCTCCAGCCCCTGACCTTCTTAGGGGCCCCCCACAGGCCTTGCCCCACTATGTCAGTGTCTCTGCACTCAGTGCTCTGATGTTGTCTCCCAGGTGCTGAGCAGAGGTGAATGGTCATTTCTGTCAACTTGTTCTTATGCTTTAAGAGGGAGGAGAAATGAAAGAAAAAATAGGTTGCATTGCTGTAAAGACAGGCTTTTCTTGGCAGGATCCTAGCACACGGCTCTTTTAAAACCTATAGAGGAAAAGTGGGGTTTAGTCAAACCAGAACAAGGTGAACCTTGAGGCAAGCAAACCAGCAGCAAAGTGCCCCTTTGGAGAAGTCTGCCTCAGGGTTGGCTGTGGCTCAGTCAGGCCTCTGGGACCCTCAGCTGAGTTAACTGCCTTGCACCAGAGGCAGTTAGTGTGAAGACTGAAATGCCCTTGATGAGACTGAAGGAAACTTAAGGTCCATAACAAAGCGCCATGATCCTTCCTTCCCTCTGCTGCACCACTGCTTAATGTTTGGATGCACACAGTTTCTCTCACGGTTTGAAGGACCAAGGGCCATTCATAACCAGACCAACTTTTAGTGTAGCTTTCCAAGCACGAGATTCCCTAAGCTAAAAGAAAACAGTGTATGTTACTGAATAAATGATTAGACATCAATGATTTTCTGCCTTCTAGAGCAGAGTTATTTGGGAGCATGAAAAGAAATTGCTGTAGCAGTATAAACCACTGCCCTTTCCACTTGCATCTTTCCCACAGAGTAATCCTTCATTCATTGTTTATTTAATGAGAAAAGAAAGAGGTTAATTTATAAAACCAAATAAAAAACAAACGGAAGACTTTATTTGTGGAACAAAAAACTGAATTAAATGAATAGCCTGTCCATTAATACTGCTAATTGTGCCATGCTTCACTGAGGGAAGTACACAGGTCTGCTGGTGCTTTGCTCTTGCTGGTGGAGTCTGCAGCCTCCCTCCAGTGAGGGTCCAAGCTAGCACTCTGTGGCAAGAGTTTCCTAAAAACTTTTCTTGCTTGGTGAATTAATTTGAGCTTCCAGACTGTGACAGGCTCAGCCTTTCAGGGGTTTCTTAACTTTAATAGATAGGTGTAGGAATAATTGGCAGAGCTGATCTTGCTGGTGTCTGAATCATCTGCAGTTCTCATGAACATCCATGGAGAGTTGCTGCAAGGAAAGGGAGAGACTCCTTAATTTATTTTCCCTGCTCCAGAGAAGTCTGTTGTACCCACGTTATAATTTAGCAGTTTCTAGGCTATTTCTGTTGACTAAAGGATTTTGTTGGGATGAAATCCAGGTGGGGGAAAGTTTTGCATTTCACCTGAGTCTCCAGTGATCTTTGTGAGTGTGAAACCTCCACCACACTGATCAGGTAGAGAAAATTAACAGGCATGGGAGCAGGGCAGCTGTGCCAGGAGTTAGATGTGAGAGGGTTATATTTGCAGGGATGATGGCTACTTGATGCTGAGGCCAGCTGGAGGATAAAGCTGCTGTGTCACCCTCTCTTTCTTCAGTAAGCATGTGGAGGAGGGAGGGGAGACCTGGGCAAACATCTGTAATGGCTTGGAAAGGGTGGTCAGTTCATGATGACATCTGGGATTAGTTCATGAAGACACCTAGGAATAGCATCTGATTCCCTTTGGGAAGATGGCGATTACTTTGAGGTGTAGGCGAGTAAAAACGTATCTGGGAAAAAAAAATAAATTGTTTTGCTGGAATTCCTTATAGTGGTTTAGAAGATTCTGTGTTGGAAAAGGCACATTCCTCTGGATTGTGACTGACTCTAAAGGAAATACATAAAGAAGGTTAATCTATTTATTGAACTTTACCAGCTACCCAGTAAATGCTGAAGCTTCATGGTCTGTCTTTACCTGATGGGGCATGAGGGCTGAGTAAGTCCCAGCCACTGCCCTGCTGGAAGGAGCTTGGGAGAGTTTGTTCTTTACTAGCTTCTTGTCACCTTTGTCAGCCAGTCCTAAACCTCGATTTTCAGATAGGAAGAATGAAATGCTAATTGTGAAAAGAATTAGTAAAATCTGAAAGTTTAAAACCAAACTGGTACCATAGAGTATGTGCAGATTGTAATGTGAAAGAAAAACCTGGAGCTGAAATGGTTTTTTTCCATCCTTGTGCTGGGCAGATTCATTGCTCTTGAATTTAATCAGAAATTTGTTTTATTTCTGACATGATAAAATTCTACTTCTTAACTTTAAACAGACTTGTTTATATATATATATGTATTTTACTTGACCTCATAGCAGCCTTCCAGTATCTGAAGGGGACCTACAAGGATGCTGGAGAGGGACTCTTCATCAGTGACTCCAGTGACAGGACAAGAAGTGTTGGGTTCAGACTCAACATGAGAAGTTTAGGGTGGATATAAGGAGGAAGTTCTTCACTGTGAGGGTGGTAAAGGCACTGGAATGGGTTGCCCAAAGAAGTGATGAATGCTCCATCCCTGGTGGTGTTCAAGGCCAGGTTGGACAGAGCCTTGGGTGATATGGTTTAGTGGGAGGTGTCCCTGCCCATGGCAAGGGGGTTGCAACTAGATGATCCTAAGGTCCTTTCCAACCCTAACTATTCTGTGATTGTATGATTCTGTATATAACACTTACATATAAAATATATATATTTCTGAATATAATTCATGAATATATGAATATAAATGAATAGATATGTATTATGAGTATATATATGAAAAAGTATGTAGTTGCTCTGACATAGCTTACTGGCACACAGAATTGTATGCAGTCTTTGGAAAGTGTATTTTTTGAAATGCAGTCATCTCTTTGTTAAGTATTCCAAGAACATTGTGCTTATTGCTGTGACTATCTTTTAAATACTCAGTGGAAAAAGTTGCAGACATTTTTGTCTGAACGTGTATTTGTTTGTCACCTGTTCAATACATCACTTCTTTGTATGCCAGCTGGCTTCCTTTCAAAAATGCATTATTGAGAAAATATATATATATATCATTGTGATATGCTGTTGTAACACTTTATTGGAGATACAAACCTCCCATAATATCTCCTGGAAATATTTGGGAAACATGAGACTGTGCTTTTTCTGGATGTACTGGCAAAACTGCTCTTGGCTTCAGTTTGGGCACACAAGTGAGGTTTTTCCTCCCAGTTCAAAGTAACGTAGTTGTGCTTGCCAGTGGTTGCATCAGCATGGCAGTGTTCGTTTTGTCTAGGAGGTACGTAAGCTGCAATGTCTTCATGTCTGGAATGGGTTTGGGTCCTGGAGATGGGCTGCTGGGCAGGCGGAGTTGGTGGCTGTTGGCAGCTCACAGAGGGAGTATTGGATCAGGGAGGTGCCTCCAAGTGCTGCGTGCTTCCTGGCTTCTCTGTCTTCCCACAGAGTGACCTGTGGTTGTGGTTCTTCGTCTGACAAGGCTGCAAGTGCTTCCGTGTTGCTTGAGGTTATGAACATCTCAGGACATGTGGCATTTTTGATGTTCACGGTTTGACACAGGGCTGTGGGTCTGGAGGAAAGAGCCATCTTGCTCTGTAAACAACTTCTGTGTGTGAACGTAATTTCAAGGAAGTCAGGGGTTGTGCTGGTAAAGCTGATCCCCTCTCCTGGTCGGTGGCAGCCTCAGTGCCTGTGAGCTAACCCCTTCCTGCTGGAGCATGGGCCTGGGGTGGCTGGGTGACACTTTCTTCTGGTGGAGCCCAAATCGGAGTTAGTATCTGTAAGAAGTCTCCACTGGTTCCTGAGCTTCTGGGCTCAGGCCAGAAGTTGTGCTTTGTCCACTCAGTTTTGGTGTTTAGCTTTTCCAGTTCATTTCTGAGGGCAAGGAGATATGTTTTTTAGTGGAAGCTGAGATTCTCATCTGTATTGTCCTTCCTGCAGAAGTCCTCCAGGGCTGGGACCTCTCCAGTGTGAGAGGTTGGTTTGGCTGGTAACATTTCCCCTTTTTCTGGTTTTCCTGGCTCACTTAAAAAGTGAAGCTGGCACCTCTTGGCAAACACCTTTTCCATGTTAAAAACACATAGCTGTGCTTTCGTGCTTGTGTACCTTCATGGTCCTTCAGAACAAACTTTGAACAGTGATGAGGAGCCCACCCCTGTGCTGGGCTCAGGTGAGTCTCATCCCCTCCTAAGTTCTCTAAGGACTCTGCTATGGCCTCGAAGGGGAGGCTGTTGTAGTTTATGGGTGCATTTGGAAGTGGCTATTCCACTTAAATCTGGGAGAAAACCATAGAAGGCTGAGATAGCTAAAATCGCCTGTCTGTAGTTAGTGTGATGGGGGCTGTGGGCAGGATATCCTCAGCTACCACCAGCCAAGCTGCGTCATCCTGCCGCAGCTAGAAGCCGGAGCGAGAAGAGAAACATGAGATGCACAACATGTAAATACTCCATAAATACTAGGAATTTGGCAAGGAGGCAGCAGCGGCTTCCTCCCTCCCTGAAGATACCACCATATGCCCAGAGATGAATCCGGTTATTTCAGCAGTGTTGGCAAAACCTGATTTTGACTCCCCACTGCTCTTGGGCTGGCACTGGCTGAGTCTTCTCAGGGCCAGGGGTCTGCCAGGTAAGGGGGAATCAGCGAGAGCAGGGAAAAGCACTGCTTTGGGAGTACCAGGACCTCTCATGATTGCAGCCGGGGAGTGGGGCAGACAAGATGGTGCATAAAGCAGCTGGCTCAGATGAAGGGCATCGCACAGGCAGTGCATCCTCATGCATGTTACCCCCTGACCTGGTTTTGAGGTGCAGGATTGGAGCTGATGCAGGGAAGGGGAAATGTTGGTGGCAGGACACGTGCCAGGGTAAGGGTACCTCATGCTCTTGTCCTGTGTCTCCTTTGGGTTTTGAGATCTGATGGAATCGTGGCACAAGGTGGAAAAGCTGCAGGCAAATCACTGATATATTACTGCAATAAAATTACAGATTTATGGCAGTCAGAGATCTAGGCATGTACCCATAACTTCTCACTTCTGTGTATCATCCCAGTTAGGTGGCATATAAACTAAACCGAGCCGCAGAAGAAAGAGATGATAGTGGGTTAGCTGTGTCCTCCTGCTGAGCACTGTGGGCCCTGGCGCTCTGCCCTGGAGCATGGCACCACGAGGGGCTGCTGGAGCGCTGGAACAACGGGGGCTTTTGTGTGGGCTTGGACAGTAGGAAACAAGCTATCGCTACAGCACCTCCTCTCAAAGATGTTATTTATTGGCACGTGGCAAGCCTCAGGCTTGCCTTCTTCAGTGGCAGCACTGTTCTAGTCCCACATCGCTGCTACGAATGGGAGGTGCAGCGTGGAGTTTGGGGCTTTTCTGTGGGTTTTTAATTTAATTTTTTTTTTCTTTTAATTTTCTCCTCCATGGGGGCAGGGGATATTTCAGTGGGTGGAAATGTCAGGGGCAAAGATTCACATCCAGCTCCTGGCTTTTTTCTTCTGTACGTAGCCCTTCTCTCTCCACGCCATCTGTCTGTTGAAATTAATACTTTAATAACCTCTGCAGGGTTGCACTGCTGTTTGTTTATCCCAGTGTTTAAGTTCCTTTTTGAGTTTTGGGATTAAGCTGCAGTGCCCAGGCATCCTTGTGGACCATGAAAATCCCCAAGCTGGAGTGTCACAGGCTCTCGAAAAGGAAGAAAATGTGTGAGACACAGCTTTTTGTTGTAACTAGACAATCCTTAAGGTCCCTTCCAACAAAAGCCATTCTACAAATCTGTGTTTCTTGGCCCTAGTCCTGGTGGTGTGACCCAAAACAGAGGCACATTGGGGGTGTGATGCCCCAGTGTTTTGATGAATCCTACCTTGCTGCTTCTGTGCTCCTGGCAGCCCTTCCCTGCCTGCTCTGCCCCGGAGTTCAAGCACAGTTTCCTCAGCGTAGCCCTGGAGCTGTGAGTCTTCTGACTTACAGGTTTGAGCTTTTTCCCTCCAGAGGTAACCAGAGCCTGAGACCACCCCCCAGCAGTACTTCTTTAACAGAAGAACAATCAGAAATACCATAACCCAGATAGCAACAGGCCCTGCACTTCTCATCTTGATCTGCCACCAGGCGCATCCCCCAGGTTGGGTGCAGGATTGTCTGGATTCTGCCTGCACCTGCAGTGTGTCCTGGGAAATATCTTCCTTTCTGCTGCCTATATTTTCTTTGTTTCTATTTGTCTGGAGCGTGGTGGTGTTTGATTTTTGTTTCTCCAGTCTAGTGAGTTACACAGCATTGCTGCATGTTTTGTTCCTCAGCTGGTCACTGCATCTTGGAAATCACCTGGTGTTTCCAACTGATACCATCAAAGTGTCTCACCCCAAATCCATGGCTGTGATCTCCTATGAGTCACTCATCTTCCTGTGAGTGGTTCCTTTGCCTGCTGAGGTCTTCCCTCAGCCATGCCAGCCCATGTTGGGTACCACATTTATCTGGAGATGGGCATGCTCGTTACCCACTAATTGTCATACTGATTGCTGTGTGATAACTAAATGGCATCAAGCAGGGTTCATGCAGACAGATTCCCCTGCTTATCCCACTGGTTTGTCTGCCCTGACACCCAGTGGGTGTCCATTTGGCTGCCAGGAGGTTACCTCCTACTGTCAGTTTGCATACCTGGACATGATGCTTTCTTTCCTGCATGTTCGGGTAGAGTATGTCCTTTTTATTTTGCATCGTGGAGCCTTTAATTACTCTCAACAAGTCCCTTTCACACATAGAAAATCCTGTAGCAATTTCAATTTGAATTGCTTTCTCTGAGGCTTCTGTTTAGATGAGTGCACCTGCTCTGGGGTTCCAGTGGTAATTGGGCTGTAATAGTTATGATCCTTTAAATGCACTTAAGGTACCGTGAGCTTTAAGAACTGATAATGATGCAATCTGGCATCTCAGCACTAGTTTTGTCTTGCCTCTGAGCTGAGCATTTTGGATTTAATTGTATTGTTTTGCCATTTATGAGCATTTGTATTTGAATACAGATATTCACAGGTTGTAGAACTTGGACCTACTTAATTAAACGTGCCCTGTGCTCCCGTACCAATCCAGCAGGTCTGGATCCTGGGCTGCTCCTCAGTTCCCACTCTGCCAAACCCCTGCTGAGTCCAGTGGGAGCTTTGCCAGAACAAGGCCCTAAAAAGAAGTGTGGCTCATTTGAGTGGTTGTGCTCATTTGTGCAGCAGTCCAGGCACACGTTAAAAGGACATTAAACAAAAAAATATTAGGACCTACTTGTCTTGTCCTTGCCCGGAGCACTAACCTTTATTGTGGGATTGGTCCAGCAGGTTAAAGATGAAGTTTCCTCTGTTCATGCATTACCTAAGATTTTGTATTGAGGATACCATGAACAGATCTAAGCTTTTGAAGTTCTCTGCTGCCTTAATTTCCCTTTAAGGAATTAAAGGTAAGAAAAAGAGAAGGCATCTCTCTGGGGCATGTCTCACCGCACCAGTGAGAGGTGTGCAGCCTATAGCCTGCTGCTGCACACAGAATAAAAGATTTCAGAAATTACAAGTTGCGAGTGTAATAATGAACGGAAAGTAAATACGGTTCAGTTTGCTATGAATCATTCTGTGGGGGTTAATTGGACTCAGATGAGCTGGCATTGTTGCAGTGCAAGAATAGAGTTGTTTCAGAATTAGACAGGCATCATTGCTCGGCAGACCAGAGCTGCAGCATCTTAGTGGCACCAGGGAAACCTTCCCCTCAAAGAGGCTTCCCAGGACTGACAGAGGAAGGTCTCTGGGTGGGGAAGGAGCCAGCAGCAGCTCCCACAAACCCTCGAGATCTGGGAATTCACCTGCTGGTACCAGAGGCTGTTTCCTCTCTCTGAATTGCTCTCAAATGAACACTGTGTGTTACGGCTGTTGCTGTGAGATGGAAGCTTTCCCTCACTCTAAAAGCCCTCTAAGCTATTCTGGCAGGGAAGAGGGGGCATGAAGTGGTAGTAATGGGAACTGCTATAATGGGACATTAGAGCAAGGGAAAATAAGCATTTTGTGCTCTTCCCTCCAGCAGGAATTTAAGATCCTGAAGCAGAATCAGCAATGGCTCAGACAATGTGTTGTAACCAGGCAAGGACAGTACTTTTCCTTAGGAAAGCAAGTGCAGTTTGGCTCCATGAGAGATACAGAGCTTGGATGATACCCTAACTTGTTTTTTGACTAGTGTAGCTTGACTGTGTTGGGGAGGCACAGGGAACTTGAACACAGGAACTGTCCTGTAATGGAGAGAGACAGAAGCTGCACATCGCCCTCTTTAAAGCCATGATCATGATTATGGAATGAGGTTCTTAACTTGCTGCAAGGAGATTTATATAAGCGATTCTCAATGCCAGTGGGAATTACTCAGAGCTATACAAGTGCATCAGAGTAAGAAATGTGCCTTGGCAGTTCACTATTAATATTTGAAGATAGTACAAGAAAAGTCTCCTTCTCTGAGTCAAGTGGGCAAAACTAGTGATATTTGAGGGGGGGTCATGACATAGCTGTTATTTTAGTCTTCTGAAACTGAAAAGAGGTTATAGGAAGGTAAACGATTCATACTTAAGGGTCCTCAGTACAAAGAATTTCTTATATATGTAGCATGTTAACTGTTCTCCTTATTCTGACTGCAGATGCTCAGCTACTGTCTGCTGGTTACTGATGGGCAGCAGCCCACCCCTGTTTTTAGGTGCTGCTGACTATTTCAGTCCCAAGGCTTCGATGCCATCTGTTGCTCACCATGGGACAGGAAAGGTTGGTCCCATTCTGCTTGCAGTTATATCCTGTAATAGAACAGGACAGGGAGACTGCAGGCAGCAGCAGAAGGGCATAAGCAAAATCAGGATTTGTGATTTTAGTCTAGTGAAATATCTCAAAGAGCTTGCTTCTTTTGAAGTGGCCATTGAAGTGGGTAGAAAGGACTGTGTATTTATGTGAGGTACAGAGAGAGGCAGACGTTGACCTCTGCTTGATGTTTCTGAGTTAGTCATTATTCCTCTGTTCAGTTTGTGTCAGTAACAAGCTTTCAAGTTGCCTTCTTCAAATTTTGGCTGAAGTTGGCACGAAGTTGGAATCTTAAAACCCGAGTTCCAGCATCAAGCGTTATTTTAGGTGTGTCCTGCATTGTAGCAAGTACGGCCACACAGCTTTTGTCTGTGGTTTACCTTCCTTCTGTGAACGGCAGGGCTCGGGCTGTGTCTGTTAGCAGTGTGCTGCTGCAGTGCTTGTCCAGTCCATTAAGACCTGTGGCTAACTGCTACCATGCTGTTTCAACACGTTTTCTTCCTTATTCTTAGCATCACTTACATAATTTTTATGGAAGCCCATTTCATTTAAATGAGAGAAAGTGAAATTTACTATTCTTGACAGATGTCAACAGCTTTGGAACAACACCGGACACATTGAGTGCATCCCAGCAATGCCAGTGGCTCTGAAGAAGGTTCACCAAAGTAGATGAGTCTTGCCTCTTGCCCTGCAGATGATAAATTCCAAAGCTAACCTTTATAACGGCACAGTGCAGGTGATGGCCCACCCCAAAGCCCAAGTACCCCCCTGAGAAAATCTTTGCTCAGGGCTGTGCAAGTTGAATTTAATCGGTTTTCACATTCCCAGCAAATAAACTGGTGAGGTAGAAGCCTGTGCTATGGATGGTTTGGTGCAAACCTTCTTCAGGACGTCTTGGAAAGTGTTGGAGCTCATCAGCTGCTAGGCCTAGCACCGAGGATGGTGGTTTGTAACCTCGGGGTTTACTCCAAGTTGAAAGCAGAGTTTGGAAATGGAGGGCAGCCACAGAGAAAGTGCATTTCTGTCTTTCAGCTGAGTAATGCCCAAATCCTGGCCCAGTGTGTATACATCTTACCATCCCTGTAGGGGCAGGTACTCTGATAGGATGGTTTGGCATTACAATGGTATGTGCTGTTTTAATGCGTCAGTGGTGATAACAGAATACCCAGACAAGCCCTGTTTGATGCTTAAGTAAAGATCTCAGCCTGCTATGTCTGTAGGCAGACACCAAGCAGAGTTTATAAATCACTGTTGAAGGATTTGATCCTTTCTTTCACTTTTCTTTTTCTTTCATTCCAACTTGCAGTACCTTAACTGCATAGAAATTACCATAAAGAAGTAAAGAACATAGTCACATAATAGTTGTGTAATAGATTTTGGCAGATAGTAAAGCATTGTAAACCATGGACGAGGAAGGTACAGCTGTTTGCTTAATATAGTTATTTCATTGGATGTGAAAAAGTAGAAATCTGTTAAAATTCGCTGCTTTCCTGTTGTTGAAAGCTAATCAGACAAGCAGGAGTAGAAGCGAGGGTGCATGTCTTCCCTGCTCTAATACACAGCAACAGCTACAGGGTATTTTACAAACAATTCCTGAAACACCCTACCACTGTTAGCACCAGCCCGGCCTGGCTGTGAGCACTGGGCTCCTAGGGCCAGGCCAGCATTTAGGCTACTGTGCTAGTTAAGCTGACTGAAGCTGTGGGATGGGTATGACTGCCGGAGCCCTTGGAGTGCTGGTGTAGGTCGGTGATGGCAGCTGGGGATGGCTGTGAGCTCAAGGGAGGGAACCCACATGAGGGCATTCACATTGTTCAAAAGGGAAAAAGATACTCCAGCAGCTAAAGCCCTTTTGTGTTTTGGTTTCTCTTAGCAGCTATTTATCCAAAACATTTGGAGAAAAGCTGTCTCTCTATTAAATATTTAACACCCGTGCCTTCAACTGTGGGCTGAGAAAGCTCCCAATCCACACGTGAGTCACTGAGAACTCCTCCGACGAAACCAGCGGAAGCCCAGATTGGAGATTGCTGCAGGAAAAAGATACGCTTGCTGGTTTGGAAAAAGCCCAGAAAGGCTCACATCTCTCCTATATCAAAAAATAAGCACAGCATTCACTGTTGTGTATGTGGACAAGGAGTCGCAGATTTCAGGTGAAGATCTATATGCCTAGGTAGCCTCACACCCTATGTAATGCAGATGAGCAGTGCACTCAATACCTGGTCTTTTATTAAATGCTGTTTGCATTCATATCCTGACATGTCAGTGATGACAAGACATTGATCAGTGCTTCCCTTAGTTTGTTGCATTGGTAAATTACTGGTAGTTTTAATCAGCTTAGTTTTCTCCTCCAGCCTTCAGTTGACACACATCTATGCAAAGCAAGGAGATGCATGTTTTGAAGGTGCTTCAAGGTGACAGCCTGGGACTCATCCTCAGAGAGCAGGAGCGCAGGCTCCCGCAGAAAGAGCATGTGGTAATAAATCGTGTGATAATGAGTTGTGATAACAAAAAAGGTTATGGCTAAAGTTTAAGCTATTCTAGCACTTCTGGTGGTGAGTGCTGTTATGCACTGTGCTTACATGTGCCATGCATGGTGCTTGTACCTGACTCTGCTATTTTCTATTGCAGTGACAGGAATGGAATTGATAAAGTTAAGATGAAACTTTTTTGTCATGTTTCTCCCTTTGGCCAAATTATTTTTTCAGCAGCCAAATGAATTTGTCAGCTGCAGAGATAGGTGCCAATCTCTGTCCCTTAGCGAGTTTCAGAGACAGCTCCAGCAGTGGCTTTACAACTTCTTTTCACTGTGGACCACTTAAAGATTATTACGGGTGATACAGGTTCCTTGTGTAGCAAACTTACTCCTCCTGTTACTGTTTGTAGATATCTTAAATGGGATTTACAGTATATAACAATATTTCCACTGGTTGAAAACCATTAGCCTGTGATGAAGGTAGTTTCTGTGCACTCTAAGATCACTGCTACAGGGATGACATAGTCAGAAAATACTTTTTTTAGGCTATTAAGCAACTTCTTGTAGCTTATGAACCTGATTTGGATTTCAAAGTAATGTTTGTATATTGGCTTGTGGTAAGGTTATTCTTGATTTAAGACTGTGAAAGGAAGATGCTTTTTTCTGCAGCTGTTGAGCTTAGAAATACAAACCTTACAGCCTCCCCACCTTGGCAGGCCTGACACCAGTAACGTCTGTTAATAACACATCACCAGTTGAGCAGGACTAACTGGCCAACATATTCTGGTGCAAGTCACTTGGCTCCTTTGACCTCCTCTGGCTTGTGTAGGAGGGACATGGACAACTAGCCTTTGTATGTGCCTGGCTTTTGGGTAGGCAAGGTTCCTGGATGTGGCTCTTTCTGTATTGGAACTAGACTGTTCCCCTTTCTGGGGGGAGTGAGTGAGGTTGCCAGAAGTCATTTTGAACATTAAAACAGTCAAGATACCATGTTGACAGGCATTCTGCAAACAGCTGGAGACAAGACAGTCAGGACACAGTTTGCACCAGCATTATGGAAAATGTTAAGGCCCTCTTTAAAACTCCTTGCTCAGATGTGCTGCAGCATGTACCTGGATGAGCACATGTGTGAGGACTCCTCACCAGGAGGAGCTGATGTAGACATCCACCTGTGCTGGCTGATGCAGCTGGCAGCTTCATTCCCTACCCATCGCTTGAATTGCCTGATACTGCAATTACCAGCCTCTTTAACGAAAGGCAGGTTCATGTATCAGATTGTTAACTGTTAGGGATAGGGGATTAGATTTGCAGTGTAATCTTCCAGTAACATTCCTCTTGATCCAGAGACCATGCTTTATAAAAGAGCTCTTTTCACTTTGACGTTATGGTGGCCTGCTAAGAGATGACTATCTTCCACCTTCATTTGGAGATAGTAGGGCTGCTGCTGACCTGATGTTCATGAAGGTCACAGCGGCACTGGGCAAAATTAGTTCTATGCAGGACAGTTAAGTAAATTGGATTTTCTCAGTTGTAGCTGATTTGCTTTCATCTGGGTTCCTCTTGCAAAGCCATTTAAAGTCCATTCTCCTCTGCCCCCCACTGCCTGTTTATGGGAAAAGACTGAAAGGCGGAGGTTTGTGCCTAGGCTCCAGTTCTGCTTCAAGCCCCGTTCTCATGTATTTCCAGAAAAGTGTCTGGACAGAGGCTGAAGCAGGCTTTGCAGTTGCTCTGGAGCCTCAGTCTGTATTTCGTCCCATCACAAATGTTGTGCGGCCAGTGGGGATGGTCTTTGCCTGTGCCAGTTGACTGTAGCTTTGCACTGACTGCTTTGGATCCAGAGCGCCGTGAAGACCCTTCTGCAGATTTATGGTAACATTGCTGCTAATGGGTCTCAGCCCGTTTACAGTCCAGCTTTTTTCCTCTTGTGGCTGAATGTCCCTGCAGATTTTGGAGCCTGATGGAGCCAGTTAATTTGGGTCAAAAGACATGCAAAGGCCCTGACTTACAACGCGGACAAAAAACTTCTGCCGAAGTCAGCTGAGTACCAGATTTGGCCAGTTAAGTCTGGCCACTGGGAAGTGTGTCAGACACCCGGCTGTACTGGCAAAACACTGGTTGTGCGAAGCCCAGCCAGTGAGAAGCCCATTCTGTGAACATGGTGAAAAACAAGGGGAAGGGTGATTTCCACCTGAGCGCATTTTACTTCAGTGACTTTGCCAGCAGGTTGTAATTATGGTGGAGCTTTGCCTGCTGCCCTGGGCTGCAAAGCAACCACTGCTGGAAAAGTCTCTTGTTTTCCAGGCATCCTCCCGTTTTTGCTGCCTTTCAGTGTATGCTGTGGTGAAACGTGAAGTCTGCAGCAATTCCTGCCTGGTGAGTTTGGGAAGTGATGCTGGATGTGGCAGACAACTGACAGAGTGAGTACTATCTGATACCGGTGATGGACTATGTGATTCCAGTTCTGCTCCACAGCACAAATGGGGAAAATTCATAGGGAAATGTGCTTGAGGGGTAGGGGCATGTGGTGTGTGAAGGGGATATTTCCTTCTTTGCAAAGTCACCTTCAGCCTGTATCAAAAATCCATGCTGCCTGGGACTGCATGGAAAAAGGGGATATGGCTATAACTGAAGTAAAAAAGAGTGTCTGTGTGGTATGTTCCCTCCTCCCCAACACTGTAACTGATGCAGTTAAAAGCAGATGAGTCTTAATTGCTCCCAGAGCTCCTTGTCTCTCCTCCCTAGATAGCAGAGCATCACTGGAGCAGGCAGCATTGCTGTGTCCTGTGCAGCAGGGCCCAGCACTACAGAGAGCAGTGTCCCCCCAGTCTCCCTGTGACTTCATCACACGAGTCAGCTGTCTGGCTGATTCCAGGGTCATGGCATGCTGCAGACCACCCTGTAACTGATGCTGCGATGTGCTAGTCTAGAAGCAGGAAGCACCAGGTCAGCTGATTATAAATGGACCCAAATCAAGACTTTTCAGGTTCCATTTTCTTTTCTAAAAGCTTTGGTAGCATTTTCCTGTACTGCACTGAGAACATGTAATGGCCCTTGTTTATCTTTGGCATTTTCTCTTGCTTGTTATTGGCATCTCCCTTCATGTTATGACAGTATGTGCTATACTGGATTACAGGTATAAATATTGCTCGGGGTTTGGGCTTTTTAGTCAGCATGCATTTGGGAAAGGTGTTAGCGACTGTCAAGGGATCAGCGTGCAGCATGTGAATGTGCAGTTGTTGGAAACACCAGCATTGTTTGTTTTTCAGAACAGGGCTGAGGCAGGAGGTTCCATTTGGATGGTATTATATTAGGGATATGAAGTGTTTGACAGTTCTTTTGTATTTACCCTTTTAATGTCAAAACGTGCCACATCTGGTATTAATTGGTGGAAAATTATGGCTCTAATTTACCAATTTGATTGTCTGGGAAAATTGAAAAGAGTGTAACGTAATAAATGAATGCCCATTAATCTTCTAAATTTGTCTGTTTACCACCAACTACTATCTGCTAAAGTGGCTTGTTACGTGAGGCTGTAAACAGTGTTTTGGAAATACTGGTGGTTGTGGAGAGGAATCAGGAATTACTATCTGGGAGGGCCATGGCCGATGCGTTTTGGACTTGCTTAGAGGAGGATGCGGCCCAGAGAAATGCTGGGGCCAGCGATGGCCAAGAGCCCACTAGAGGCTGGTCTTCTCCAGGCTGTTCTCTCTTGCAGAGGAGAAAGGAGGCTGCTGTTTGGGAATAACCCTGTCGGGCTGATGACGTAGTGTCCCTGTTCCCATGTGCATGCTGGTCCCATGCCCCACTGTCCTGGGTGCAGGGATGGAGGAGCAGCCCACTGCGGGCATGGCCTTTGCTCTCCTCCTTCCCTTTACCCGGGGCCGTCTTCTCCTTGTGGGTTTCTTAGTCCAGGGCACAGGCTACGACATCATTGATGCCCAACACAAACAAGCATATTTGTCCACTGTAATTGTTTTAATCATTATTAATGAGCACTAATTATTTCCACCCAGAGCTCTCCAAAAGCCCTGACTTTTTCAGACTTGCCAACAGAGGAGAATAGCAAAAGAAGTCAAGTTGTTCATTCTCAGGTTGCAAATGAAAGAGTTTGTCTCTCGAGCAACATATGGATCAAACCCAAACCGCAGATACACTTTGGCAAGGCACTGTCACTCCATCCTGACAGCCCCAGCTCTAACAAGAAGGGTTGCTGCTGTCTTTCCAGCTGACGTGCAGGCAAAGCAAAGGAAGCTGAGCAAAGGAAGCTGGTGGCAGTACACTGTTATTTGGGTAGTGCCTGTGGATGGTGACAAGCCTGGTAGCTTTTCTATCAAAAGACACCCATGTGTTTGTGAAAATGCATTTTTGGAGGATCAAATACCAGGTGCTTATTTTAGTAGCAGAAAGCCCTGAAACATGCCAACTCTGGAATAAGCTGATTCTGAAAACTGACATACTCTGTATGATTATTCCAGTATATACCATCTGTCAGTAGCATATCCAAATATTTATGTATTTTGATTATTGTAACTGGTACAAGGATATTGAAGCTCATAAATAATTTCATTTTCAGCAATCATTTTATTACTGTTCTGTGGTTTGATAATGAGGTTTCTGCACGTGCCTGTTCAGGCTCTGACCCAGGGAACAGAGTCACAGCGTGGCTGTGCAAGTGACGCCCTTCACATACAAAGCCTGCAGCAGGGGGATGCCTGAGCCGGTGTCCCCTCTGGGTCTGTGCCATCTCCTACTCACTTCATCTCCTTGGGCTTCAGACTGTGCTATGCTTTCATTCAAATACATCCCTCCTTGTCAAGTGACTATGCTTAGATTGGCAAATGATATAATATGGCTAATTATGTTTAATGCAGATAATGTCTTATAATCAAAATAGAGAGCGGATTGCAAACAGATCCTTAAAGGGCACCAGGCACAGAATTGACACTGTTTATTACCAATAACATCTCTGAAGTCCTAACAGCTGCTTGGCTCCCTCAAGTGCAGCCCCTTTGCAGAGTTTCCAGAAGAAGGGTTAAGTGCGTCGGAAGCACATTACTGCTGATAATAGTAATTAGTTCAGTAGAGCTCAAAATGTTTTGTAAAATATTATTACCCTGATTTTGCAACTCTGCAAACCCCAGCACAGAGAAACAGCCTCCTCAGCTCCGAGGCATCTCTGCCTGCCATGGGGATGGCCCTGGCCCTGGTGCAGGGCTGCTGCCTCTCTCGCTGGAGCACCTTGCTCTCTCCAGCTGGCTCCAGAAGAAGAAGGGGTGTTCACGCTGTATCTCTGTCTTCATTTTCACAAGCGTTAGCAAAGAGACTTAAGTAGATGGAGAAATGCACTGCTGTGAAAGGAGATTGGGTGTTAGATTTTTGAAAAGCCATTGTTAAGCTAAAAAAGGAAATGGCAAGCTGTAAAGGTTGACAGAGCTGCTCTGTAAGGGACTCTTTATTTTGCTGTGTACATTTGTTTTCTCTCGCTTACTAAAGGGATAAAGTGCAATCTAGGTTTCTGAGAGAGATGGCTGATTAATCTGTCTGCCGGGTACATATGGAAATAAATTAGCAAATGGTGCATCTGGGATTAAACTACTGCAGAGATGATAAATTATTGCCGTCTTCCATGGTTGTATTACTGAAGCTTCACTGAGTTCCCAGTACATGGTTACTTGCTATTCACATGGTATCACCATGGCTGTGGAATGGAGAGCCTCTATATTTGAAGCAATTTTCTATGATATGCTAGTTTGAGACTAGATCTGGCCAGCCTTATAAGGATATGCAGTATACTTAGATTAAGTATAAGCAAAGAGATTTGATTCTGTCCTTCTGCTCTGCTGGAAATTCTGCTGGCTTCTGAGGGCAGGAATGCTCATGAAGGGAAAGACAAGGACCTGCAAGAGGTTTTTCCCCTATCTGCATTCACCCCCTACCCTTTACCCCAATAGGAGAGTTATCTATGCTGGCACGAAGTTGTGAGAGCCTGGAAGTGAGCATCCTCTGGCCTGAACCTCTCCCACACCCTCATCTTGACCCAGATGTTGCTCCAGATTGCACAACTCCAGTTTATCTCTGAGATCAAGACTGAGATGAAGTACCACGTGGGCAGGTGGTATTTGCGTTGAATCCTGATACAGGCTTCTCAGCTGTGTTTCTGCTTCTGCTGCATTTTTCATGTCCATTTAAACTGATGTATAGCTGCTGGGCTGGCAGCTGAGACATACCAGCAATGCCTACAGCAGGACATGCAAGCGAAGCAAGTGTAACAGCAGATATGTGGTGTTCTTCCTTCCTGGAGGAAGAAGGGGTCTGCATGGACAGCCGTGGTACAGGTCCACTGAGTCTTCAGGCTTGGCAGGATGGAAGAGCCAGTCTTGAGCGACAGTTGCTGTGTGACTGTGCCCTCTGGTTTTGTCCTCCAAGTCACTCGTTGTAGTCTGTGAGTCAAGGACAATTAGGATGTATGTGTTTGTAATTGATTAATATTGAAGAGAACAACACATTTCATTTTGAGATGCATGGGTGGATGCTGGGCTGTAAATATGAGCTAGCGAGGACTAGCTCTGTTCAATTAATCCAAACACAAAAATATCTACTAGAAATAGATTTATCTTCCAATGACTTTATTTGCAAATTTTGGTTAACAACAACAGTTTGCTTGTAATATAATCATGTTTAGCAGCAAGTGGGACTTAGTGCTGTTCTTGGCCTTTCCCATGAAGTGTTTGGAGCAGAATGCAGAGTGAGTCAAAGGAAGCACTGGCTGATGGATGAACAGATTGCGGCACAGTCATCTATTCTACTGCGCACTTGCAGGGAAATCCCTGCAAATTAAATGTGTGGTTTTTAAACGTACAGAGGAAACTAAAGAAATCACATTACAAGTGAAAAATTAGATGGAAGTGTCTACTCCTGTCTCATGAGCAGTTCAGGAATAACTCCATCTATTCTATCTAAAGTATTCTGCTTTAAGCACGCATTTAATTTGTGCTCTGGGAGAAAAGTCAAGTTGCTAAGATCAAACATTCTAATAATGATTTATTTAAATTTATTTGAACAAAGCAATGATGTAGTTGCCTATAGCGAATTGTTTGGAATGTGAAATGGTATTTACGAGCTTCTTCTCTCTATACGAGTACAACAGATGATAGTGGATGCTGCATAGAGAAAACATAATTGTACATTCAAAATGGACTCTGATGCCATGTTTAGTACGCAGGAAAGCCAGTTGAACAGATTGCTGAGTGTCTGATAAAATAATCTCCAGCTTGATTCTTCCTAGGCTATTTATAGCTGTGTTTAATTTAAAAACTAGATATGTACCACAGATGACCGTAACAAGCATACCAGGGCCATGTATGATGATACAAATTTTTTGCCTCACATTGCACATGTACAGAAATCTCAAGTTGCCTTGCAAGTGGAAAATCAGTCTCTGTATCTTCAAAATATGGATGAAAAGAGGAAAACAATTGTATTCCCCAGCTGCTGTGGGCATATGGGACCAAATTTATCCCGTCTGTTGAAGGTTATGGAGTTCCGCCAGGGATGACTTTGATCTTGTATGTCTAGCAAAGTGGAACCAATATGTCAGTGTAAGACATCCTGCTACTTCTGATGTTCTCCCAATAAAATGGCATTATTCAGAGTGGCTTGAATTTCCCAAGTGTCCGAGTCACAAACGTGATCAAGGTGGATATTCCAAAAGTGTTCTGATTCTTTCTATGTCGATGTTAAAGCAGTGAACAACAAATAGGCTTTTTTTGTCAATGAGTGCTTAAGCCTAGGGGCTGCTGGTACAGGCGAGCACGCATCAGCCCTAGGCGCAGAAGGCCAAGGGCCATTTGAAGCATTTTAACAAAACACTGCAGGGCAGAGAGCTGTTTCAGCATTCAGGTAATGCAAAGTGTGTTGCACTTAAAAAGCTTTTTTCAAATTGGAAATGGGAATGCCATGTAGGAATAACAGGGTTATTTACTATACTTGCTTTGGCATACTAAGGCATCTCTATATATGTGGTGATGAGCTGAGCCACAAAGTTTGTGCTTAGCCCCTGTCATTTACAGTTTAAGAGACATTGGAATCCCTTGCTTTGAGCAGGGCTAATTTCCTGGTCCCCAGCAGCTATTCTCCTGGGGACATAAGGCACTTGAAGAGTAAATTCAGGTGAGCACCATGTGAAGATGCGCACATCTGGCAGTTGTACAAGAGCTGAGAAATCTGTGTGGGCAGAATAGTGCCTGTGGGAATCGTAGAGCGATTTGAGTAAAATAATGCTCTGTCATCTCATTAGGGTTCAGGTCACATTTTTGCAAAATTAAGCTCCTCCTGGTATGTTCTGGTCTAGTGTTAAGAGTAGGAAAGCTATGGCTGCTGCTCAGGACTTCGCTGGTGACAACAGAATGTCCAACACCAGCCTGGCATGTTATTGGCAATAATGAACAGAAAGTAACTTTCTTTGGTCTCATACAGGCTGGCTTTTTTTGGCCCTACTTGCTTATCTGAGTGAGGCTAGGAAAGTAATTTAAATGCTGGCGTGACAGACCTGCAAGTGAGAACTGGTGGCCAAGCTGGTATTTATTGGACTGTATGAAAGGCAGATCTTGGTAAACACTGTTCTTAAGCATAGCTGACAAAATTGTACATAAAATTATTCTGGGAGTTGATTGTAGACTTTAAAATTTAACTGCAGACATTTATAATCAAGTTACTTGGCCCTCATTCAGTGTATAGTGCCTTTTATTTTGAATGGCTCTGCATAGAGAGCCACTCCAGTCTCTGTAAAGCGCATAGACACTGTTATCCCAGAGTGAAGATGTGTAAAGATACAGTAGACTCGCCACACAAGCAGCAGCTGGAAGATCATCTATTTTGCTCTATTTATTCCTTTGTGACCACTCTCCTCTGCCTCGAGCTTTCTTGTCTGCATACTCTGCATTACTTATGGACTGCCAGGCCAGATCTCCAAAGACATCTGAGAGTGCCTGATGGGTTCACTTGCAAATCTTGACCAATGCTGGCTTGCCCTCCAAATCAGAATTAGCTGCACGGACTGTAGCCCCTGGTAATCGGGTGAAGCTGTATGTGCCTTTTGCTTTGCTCTTTGGGAAGCCTTCCTTTCCCTCAGCAGATCAAAATCGGGGAGATCACATGCCATTTACTGAATGGTACATGCTTCCTTCAGAAAAGTGCAGGACTTGGTTAGTTGTAATAGCTCACCTATTTCATGTGCTGGGTTATAGCTAGTACCGTCGTTTTTGTGTAATGAACTAAACTGGGATGTCTGTCACTTGAGTGTGCTAAAATTGCAAGGGGGCTTTCAGAAGCTCTTGATCTGTCAGTGGCAACTGTAGCTCAGGAGTCTTCAGCTGAGATGCAAGCTTTGTTTGCTTAACAGGATCGAATTTTCCTCAAAGAAATAATTGAAACAATAGGAGAATCACCCAAACCTGTGCTGAGCATTAGCAGATGAGCTGTTTTGAAATCGATCCATTTAGAAAGGAAATAATGTGCAGATTGGTCAAGGTAATGATGGTATTGGATGATAAAGTAGATGCAGGGGTGGGGAAAGCTTGTGAGGGATATGGTGTCACCTAAAAGCTTTGCAGAAGTGCTTTTATTACCCTGAATCAGCTTGGCTTTGCACTGACACTTAGCTGTTTGCAAAAGAATTATACCTGCTTCTGAGATAAATACATCTGACAGTGAACTCTTAACCCCTCTTTCGCAGGCCCCTCATGGGTAGTAGCCATGGAGATCGAGATGCCTTCAGTTTTTCTGCTTACAGAGTTAGACAAAATGGGGTGCAAACCTGTGGTACATAATTTTCGAGTGAGCAGAACGCTTCAGGAAAATTACAGTCATTATTGAATGTAATGAAACCTGACAAATTAGAGTTTCATAGGCCCTCCTTGAGATTAGTGTGATCCATTAAACATGCTCTCTGACTGCTAAATGGCATTGTCCCATTTCACCATGAGAACTTGAGAAATCCTGAGGTAACTCTGGCTAACAGCTGATTGAAAGCATCCAATCAAGAGCTCCTTAAGAGGAGAAATTATCCTGATTAACATTATTTCCAAGAAGGTACTCTCCGAGTAGGCTGTAAATTGCGTTAGAAGCATTTGGGTATCGCAGGGAAGGCCAGATTCGACACTGAAGTGGCCACAAAGTAATGTACAAAGTGGAGTGATCAGGGGAAGAACATTTTGTTGATTGTGTTGGGAAAATTCAGTTACTCTCCGTTGCAAAGCTATTCAGAGTATGTATGTTAGAGTGAATGATACTCAGTTTCAAAGAAGAGCAAGTGAGTATGAAGAGCAGAAAAAGCCCCTTTCCCAAATCCTTTCTGCCTCACGATTTACATCTTAAGAATGCTTTCACAGGGAATAGGGTGGCACACTGGTTGTGAATAGCTAAGACATCCCAGTGGTGCAAACTAAATCAAAACACTAGTATTCTATAAAATGATTGCTTTTTCCTTGACTGATTTTGCATTAAAGGCAACCTTTAAATGATAGCCATTAGCACCTGAGACCTGGCCACTGATGCTGACTGAGTTGATGTGAGAGAAATTGTGAAGGATCTGTATGATATTTTCAGCTGGTACAATCGTTCTGAATTTCATACAGAGCTTTCGAACTGGGATTGAATGAGAGCACATGCAAGTTGCCAGTATGGGATAGAAGTCTTTATCCTATGGAAGAGGTAGCACATGGATATATTCTACTGCCCAGTCCTTCAGGGCTCTAGAACCACCTTAGACACTTTTCTATAGGCGCAGTCATAAGCAAAGGAGAGAGTGCTGTGGCCGTAGGTGAGCACAGTGGCATTCCAGCAACAGATACACCTCTCCCTCAGTCAGTTTAGTCTAAAAATCCAAATTCCACATCTACAACTGGTATATAATATATGTGCACTGGAGTGATGCAACTGCCGTTTAGTTTTGCTTATTCCGTCTCTTGGTCTCTCCCACAGCCTGTCCCATGTCCCAGTCTGGGAGGTGCTGCACACTGCTAGGCACAGTCTGCAGTGTCTTTCTGAAGCTTCCAGTGCAATGATCCATGGCACTGAAATGCAGTAAAAATTAAAATCTGGAATAATTGCAGGCATTAATAGATAATTCTGTAGTTCTGAGGGAAAGAGTTAAGTGAAATTCTAAATGTCAAATTAAGAGCCACATGACTACAATTTAATGCTAGTCTGGTAATGTCATCTCATTTTATGACATCCTCAGTGAATAAAGCTAATCCAACAGATTGATTAGTGGTATTTTTCCAGGATCACTTATTAAGAATGGCTCAGTTAGCGATACTTTGGGTGGTGCTTCAGCTGAAGCAATGGGCACTGGTATACTGGCAGTGTGCCATCATGGCATATAAAGAAGAATTGAACCAAGAAGCATTGAAAGGTTGAAAAGGAAAACAAGCACTTGAAATACAAATAAATTCTCATAGTCTTACCTCTGCCTAGAAAAAGGAATCTGTCAGCATGGCTGACACAGTGCAGAGCAGAACTTGATGAACATGAACACAGTCCCAGAGAAGTTAAGTTTATTTCCCCCTAATCTAACTGCTTATAAGCATTTACGGTGCCCACCCCTGTAATATCTGAGCTGTATTTGACATGGCTGTTCAGGGCTGGCAGCTCATGTCTGCTAGCAAACAGATCTTTAAGGAAGACCTCTGGTGGCTATGATGTAGCTTATACATAAAAATATTTACGGTAGCAGCTTACATCTCTCCTCTCCCAAAAGATAAAGCACTTGAGCACACTCTGAATGCCTGGTACCTTCTCATCTCCCTGACATTCATTATAAACTGAGAAACCAAGTTTTTTAAAAGCTATTTAGATGTTTTGTGCTGTAACTTTCTCTAATAGATATATTCCTATTGATTGCAATGAAACACACACAGTAGAACAGAACAGATCAATTGAAAAGTAAAGTTAAGACAGCAAGTACACTTCTTTTCCACTTACCGTAATGGAAACAGTTACCACTGGATCTATCCCAGGTGTAATGCTGCTGAAGTCAATGGAGTTGTACCAGCGATGAATTTGGCTCCTAGTGTTTTATTTTGACCTTTTCAGAAGGTTGCTCTGTAGGAGCGAAACTATTAAACACAGCCAGTGATACCTTAAGTCGAAATATAGAAAAGGTAAAGCTAGAGTGCATGGCACCTTTTTCATTAAGGAAGAGGCCTGACTTTTACCGAGTGAGAGCGAAAGAATTGATTCCAGATAAGTGCTAAACTTAGCTTCAGGTTTGCCTGGTGAATAGCAATCCCAAGTTGCCTAAGACTGGGACATCTCTGCATTCACGCATGGCTGTCTGGAAGGAGCTGCACGGTCTCTCTGTATGTCTGTGCGTCAGGACAGGTTGAGTTGCATGTCAGTTCCTGCAGACACGACATTGACTCACTCATCAAAGATCCATGTAAACCAACCAAACATAATAACAATTCAAGTGTCCTGAAGTTTCCTGGCAGTGCTCCATGTGATGATCCTTATTAGCAGGTATTTTGGGATTTTGACAGACACCACAGATTGTGCGTGCACTGCAGTTGTCTCCGGAAGGCATGGAGTAGCGCTGTGACTTTGGAGTGTTTACAGTCTGAAGGCATTCTGGTTTACATCTTTGGGTGCACTAATCCTGGCTAAGAGACAGCAGTGTGTCTTATGGCAAAAGACAGGCAGCAGTGCAGCTGAGAGTATTGGTACCATCTCCATCCCACTGCAATGCCCTTCTGTTCTCCACTGAAATTTCCGGCAGTTACAGTGAGCCATGCACAAGGGACAGAGGCTTTGCTGTCCTCAGCCCAGAAATGGGCTGTGGGCTTTTTTGGGGGCAGTGTCTGATCCCAATCAAACAGAGCAGGGCCTCTCCTTCCTCTTAGCTACTTGTACAGTAAATACGCTGATTTGCAACAACTTCTGATTTTCTTAGTGGGAGAGGGAGGAGGAGTAGGTCTGAAGACTTTGAATCACTTGCACGTACTTAGCATCCTGCACATGCAGGTGAGGTGAGAGGATTTCAGCACTGACAACTCAGATTAAGACTGTTCAGGTTAATGGAAAGATTTATAATACTGCTCACTAATTGCTTTTTTCTATCATTTTTTAAAAGTAAAATACAACCTCAGAATCCTTATCTTCCCTAATTGTTGCGTCTCATGATTCCTTTACTAAGTGAGGCTTGAGTCCCTCTCCTAGCAGAAGTTTCAGAGCAGAAGGCCACAGAGCAGTCTCCCACAACAAGGGCTTTCTTACTTTTGTAGAGTCTGCTGCACTATGTTTACTAGTTCCTTCTGAAGTGTTATCATAAATAATTAAAGCTAAACTGTGCTTGTTAAATAAATGAGGAATGCATGTGTTCAGATGCATTATCTATGCTTTAATTGCACTCATTTTGAGGCCCTCCCCCCACAAGGAGGCAGGAGCCTTCTGCCTGAAGGAGGGCTGAGGGAGCTGAACTCCTGGGCCCTCGCTCATTTGCCCAAGAATTGTTAAAACGTGTTTTCAGAGCGGTGGTGAATGTCCATTGTGGTGAGATGATGTTCCTGGAGGCGGGCTTTAAAAATATGCAGAAACTATTTCATGGGGTGGAACCTTTACAGAGGGAGTTTCTTACATGCAGGCTTCTGCTCAGCATACACAGGATGACCAGGTGAGGCCCATGGAGTCTCCCATGTTTGCAGCCATGGGCTCATGCGGAGTGCTTCACAGAGCTTGCTGCCTGTGCGTGCTGCTGTCAGTGTCCCTGGGGCTGGGCTGCGGGGCTCCCTGCGGCGTTCCCCATGCTGCTTCCCACACACAGGCCTCACGAAGTCATAGCACGGTTTGGGCTGGAAGTGACCTTAAAGCTCATCCAGTTCTAACGCCCCTGCCACGGGCAGGGACACCTTCAGCTAGACCAGGTTGCTCAAAGCCCTGTCCAACCTGGCCTTGAATGCTGCCAGGCATGGGGCAGCCACAGCTTCTCTGGGCACCCTGTGCCAGTGCCTCACTGTCCTCATAGCAAAGAATTTCTTCCTAATGTCTAATCCACAGAGCTCCCTTTCAGCTTAAAGCCATTCCCCCTTGTCCTGTCACTACACGCCATTATGGTAAGATCTCAGATTTCCTGTAGGCCCCCTTTAGACGCTGGAAGATTGCTGTAAGTTCTCCCCTGAGCCTTCTCTTCTGCAATCTTCTCACGTGCTTTTAGTCTGTCTGTGCTTAGGTAACACAAACATGCCAGTGCACATGCTGCATATGACCCGAGCGGTGCCAGTCAGTTGCTGCTGCGCAGCTGTAGGCACACGGTGCCTCTCGGGGTTCGCTGATCTGCAGGATGCAGCACCTCTGTCAGAAAGCAATCCAGCTTCATCTTAAAACCAGTTTTAAAACTAACAGCTGCACAGAGTCTCGCCGCCGTTCTGAGTACTTATTTAAAACTTCTGGAGTCAGTAACTCGATCTTCATTAGGAAGATCTGGTTTTATAATAATTGTCTCTAAAGAGGACCTGGGGGATTATTAAGAGATGGCATTCATTATCAAAAAAATACCATGAAGAAATTTCCTAGACAAATGTTGTTGTTCTGGATGATGTTAATTTTTTCCCACAAGGAAACAGAATTTTATTTTAAAAGCATAATTATCTTAATAATTATCTTGAAAGCTAAATTGGATTTTAAGGCTTAGTCTGTGATTTAAGGCTTGGTCAGTGATTTCTAGGTAGTTGATACCTGCAGAGCTGTTCAGCTAGGAAAGGCTAAGGCTGGTTATTTGGGGAAAAAAAGGACACAAAACAAAAAACAACATCAAAAAGGGTGAGGAGAAAGGGAAGTAGTAGTGTCAGTAGTAAAGAAAGGCTTTGGCAGGATCTAACATTTAGAAAGAGGGCTAAGTTGGAGAGAAGTGGACTCAGGCAGCAGAAACTGACTTTGGAGCTTGAGGGCTGAATTCTAGGAGAATATGGCAGATTGAGAACAAAGGATTTCTGTTTCGGTTTTGGTTTGTTTAGTATTTTTTGTTTTATACTAGGAGGGTTACAAGAGGGGCTAGTAAGATCTGCTGGAAAACGGTGCAATGGCCCAGTAACTAGCAAGAGGACTCGTGGGTGCCAGGAGTGAGGCTGGTAGATGGAGATGTGGTAATGCTGCCCTGGCTTGGCGAGAGATGGGCAAAGGAAGATGATGAGCAAAAGGAACTGGTGGCTGCGGCAATTCTGAATGTTTTCTAACTTTACAGCAACAAGATTTGGTTCAGCAGCCAGATCAAAAGCAAGAACAATACACTGGTACAGGGCAGCTGTAAGGTCAGTCGGATGTCCATCTCTACAATCACTGAAGGAACATGGGTATCCCTACATACTTCTTACAGCATCTAAAATGGCTTTTATTGGAAGACTTCTGCCTTTATAGAGGACATAATTGTAGAGCAAAAGGGAATTAACAGCTTTGCTTTTTTTTTTAACCTGCACCTCAGATTTGCCTTCTTGATGTTTATTTTGGTTATTGCAGCTTCTGAGGCTTTTTTATTTAGTGTTTATTTCTTAAACAGAGTGCTTGTGAATGGTCCAGAGGCTGCAGGAAATATTTTAGTGGAAAGGAGTGGGAATGCGAATTTTCTCTGGTAAGACGAATCTTTGAATGACTGTTTGTATCTGCATGTAGGAGAAAGGAAGTGAATATTTCTTACGGCAGCTGAGAGGTGGTCATGAGGAAAAGGAAGCCATTATTAATTAATCATCAATTATTATTTTAATATTTATGTAGTGCTGTGTGACTGGTGCCCCACAGGGAACGAGGATCATCTCTCTGCTTGAGGAGCCTACATTCTAAATTTAACCGTGGTGAAGGCTGCTCATGGCTGATGATATTTTTTCATCATTCTCTGCTCTGCCTCAGCTTTTCAGCTGAATCCCATTTTAATTCCCCATCCTCAACAGGGAGGAGCCTGCACTAAGCAGGAATGGCGAGATCAGAGTCTAAAAGAGCACAATCAATGCAGTAAACAGAGAGGCGGGATTAGAGGTCTGATATCAGAGCTACGTCTTGCAATCCTTACCCAGTATTGCAATAATGTAAATAGTACCTTTCCAAGAATAAAGAGTGCAGGATTTGGTTGCCAATTTGGGAAGACCTGGGCTTCCTGGGCCCTTGGACTGGCATCCCAGTAGTTTGTTGCTTGGTTGGCTTGGGGTTTTTTTTGGCTTTCTTTCGTTCTTTCTTTCGTTCTTTCTTTTGTTCTTTTGTTCTTTCTTTCTTTGTTCTTCTTTCTTTTTCTTTCTTTCTTTCTTTCTTTCGTTCGTTCGTTCGTTCGTTCTTTCCTTCTTCGTTCGTTCTTTCGTTCTTTTCTGCTCAAGTCATTAAATTGACACAGTTAACAGTGAGTCAGTGAGTCCTGGTCTCCGTGGGACCATTGGCAGCCATACAGGGATGTTTCTCTTACAGATGTTTGCCCTGACCTCACCTCTTGCTGAAGTCCCATTGCTATTTCTGTGCTCTGATGCAATTGTTTCTAGGTGCTGTGCCTGTACCTGATACTACCCTCAGCTGGCAGCACTCACCAGGGTAGTGAACTCTAATAGATGTATTCTGATAAAACCCATATATTTAGTTCCTAGGAATTAGCTGGTACATCACAAGGGTTGTACTGTAAGGAGGCAGTTCCGTGATGTGTCTGACAGAACACTTTGATTCAAAGAATACGTACATGTGGCAGTGCACTTGGAATGAAGCGGATTTAAGAGGGCAACTGAAAATATATAATACAGAGAGAAACCAGCATTTATGTAAAGTACCTATCATTGTCAAAGTGTGGTATAGTGGCTAGGACAGAAAATAGGAGTCAAACAGTCTAGTGTCTATTTTTGGCTCCAGCATATCTGTACTGAAGTCAAATTAATTGGAGCTAAATACAGAAATCTCTCCTTATATAGGATTTTTGATCCACATTCAGAACTCTGTGACAGGGTTGTGCTATTTTGTTTTTCTAGAGGATGACCTAAAAGCATGGGAGGGAGTTGCTATCTTTTGTATTAATGTACGTAAGATTTCTCCATAAGCATCTGAGCTAGCATTAGACGTATGAACTCTGTGGTGGGAGGGATGACTCTGGAAATCTGTAGCTATTGCCAGATGCCAGTCTTGATCAGAAATCTGTTGGCTCCACAGCAATTTTACACAGATATTTTCCCCTGTCAGGTGACCTATTTAGATAGAGGAAATACCATGTAATAGTCTTACAGAAGTATCTGGGTAGAGAATCCTTCTTCTGCAGTGCAGAAACCCAGGACAAACCCACAAGTTTTCTTTTATTAGTGTGTTTCTCTTTATTTGAATAAAAATGAATATTTTGAATGTTACTTTTGCTTTAAAAGTCTTTAAAAAAAACAAACGAAAGCAATTTGTTGTTTCCAGGGGCATGCCTATGTAATGCTCTGCAAAGGTACTCAACTGCTGTTTGAAGGTATCCCAGTGAACTCCATAGGAGCTCTCTTAGAGTTCAGACACTCAGACCACGAGTTTATCTATCTTTGTGCTGGCGTGGACACATTGCTTACAGGACATGCTGTAGTTTGGCTGTCCCTACCCTGTATTGTGCAGGAGGTAGCAGATTAGAGATTACCACATGAGAAGACGTGATTCCCCTTTGTTTCAGTTAGCTTCCAAATCTAAATGATTGCTCATACACACTCCTCAGAGTGGAAGCTTGCTAATAGTTTCGGTCAAGTGTCAAACTAAACATATGGGAAATGGCCTCTGCAGAGACAAGATTTGGCAGTGGTTTCATCCTCTGGAATGGCTTGAGCCTCCGTCATGCTGAGTGTGCTCTCTCAGTCTGTGCAGAGCTTGGCTCTTCTCTTTTGGGAATCAGAACCTCCCCTTGAATAGGACCTAAACCAGTACTTGCAGTACAGAGTCCTGCACAGAAGAAAGTGTATAACAGGGTGTGTTACCATGTTGTCCATCTGACCTGTTTTTGGCTGTGATGGAGTTAACTTTCTTCCTAGTAGCTGGTGAGTGTTGTGTTTTGGCTTTAGTCTGAGAACAATGCTGGTAACACACCCATGTTTCAGTTGTTGCACAGTAGCTCTTACCCTTATCAAGGACTTTTCAGCCTCATGCTCTGTCAGTGAGGTAGGCCACAGGAAGCCGGGAGGAAGCAGAGACAGGACGCCTGACCCAAACTAACCAAAGGGGTATTCCGTACCATAGAACGTTATGCTCAGTATATAAAGTGGGGGAAGTTGGCTAGGAGGAGCCGGTTGTTGCTCAGGTCAGGCTGGGTGTGTTGGTCAGTGGGTGGTGAGCAATTGTACCATGCATCACTTGGTTTTTTTGTGGGGGTCCTGGGTTTATTCCTTCCTCTCTGTTTCCTTATTGCTATCAATATTATTATTGTTGTTGTATTATTATCACAGTTTACTGTGACAATTTGTATTATTATCACAGTTTACTTTTATTTCAATTATTAAATTGTTCTTAACCCCCAGGGTTTTACGTTTTTTTCCAGTTCTCCTCTCCATCCCACTGGAGAGTGGAGGGGAGTGAGCAAGTGGCTTTGTGGTACTTTGTTTGATGGCTGTGGTTAAACCCCCACACCATCTGAGTTAGAAATGAAAAACAGAACTATCAGAGGAGAGGGAGACACCAGTTTTATTGTCTGCATTGATATGTTCTGCTGGCTGCAGAGCAGGATGGGTGCAGGACTAGTAGCAGCCACAGATGGCTTTGCCGTAGAATCATGGAATGGCTTGGGTTGGAAGGGACCTTGAAGATCATCTAGTTCCAACCTCCCTGATATACTGGTTTGTGTAATGGCTGAGGGTCATGCGCATTTCTGTGCAGGATGTTACCCCTAGGCAAGACAAGGGTCTTGTAAGATGAATATCCTGCTATAGTTGCCTTCCCCTCTCACAGGCGTGCTGTGTTGGCAGGGAGAGACAGACAAACCTTTAGGCGGGGCTTTAAGGTGATGCTTTTGAAAGTATCTGGAGGCTGTGGCAGTATGCACCTCACTGAAAGTCAATTAGAAGTCAGTGAGCTTGGGCTTTTAAATCCTTCCAGAGCTTTTTTTTTCCAAGTTACCATCAGTACTTGAAAATCTAATCTGTTCGCTATGCCTATATTGCACCATCCATCTGAGGATCTCTAATCAAAGCTGAAAATATCTATAAATCTGTAATACCATATGAATTCTCTGTATTGACTTGAGTTTTGGGATGTTTTCTGTATAAGTATATTGATTTAGGTTAATGGGAAAAATAACGCAGTCAGTAATAAAAGCTGATGGCAAATCACTTTTCCAGGTTTCAGCGGGTGACAGGAAGTGCAAAGGATGGAAGGATCCTGTGGGCAAAGGCCAGCAAGTCAGTGTGAGTCGCTTGTGTGGTCAGTCCTTCCCTCATTGCGGTGAGAGACAGTGCAAGGAGACTTGCTGAAGGGAGAGTAGAATCTCCTTGGGAGCTGGTGAACAAGTCAGCTTAGCCTGGTAACCATGGGTGATACCAGATACACTTGCCTGCTCTTTTTTATCTATCTGGCTGTTAAGTAGCAACTTGGGTTTAGAGGGGCTGTGGTTACCACTGCCACAAGCCTCTGCCAGAAGTCCAGCAGAGTCCTCGCAGTTTGTTAGATAAACAGGGGTCATACTCCGGGTGCTGCTTCTTAGATCTGCCTCTGGCAGCGGGAATAGCTGCAGGATTGCACCTGAGATAGAGTGATGCCTCACACCTGAGCAAGGTGCAATTGGAACAGCAGAGGTGTCACTAACTGCAGCACGTTCATCTGTATCCCATGCTGATGGAGGAAATCCCATCCAGCAGCTGGTATGCATCTGTACCGTTTTGCCTGAAGCAATTCTGGCAAATAGACTGCAGGGAAAAATATTAGTGATCTGCAGGAAAAGCCTGGCTGCCTGACATGGATGTAACGTTAGGCTTAGCTGCAAGACCGGGAGCAGTAGAATTTGTAACCTGAGTATGTTTGTTCTGGTCAAGCTCCCTGGGATATTAACTCATATTGTTCTAACACAGTCTTTTGTCCTTGTGGTTTATAAAGCACAAGAGTTTTTTTTCCCTGTTAATTTCCTGAAGCACAGTGTATTGCTTTCTTGTTTTAAATAAAGCTGCTGCTCTATTTTTGAATAACATAATGAGTGAAAAATGACTTTATCCATCCTGGTGGCAGGACAGCAATTTGTTACACTGCCAGCTGGAGGACCTGCATCAGAAACAGATTTGGGTTCCCAGGCTGCATGCCAGGGGAGCTGAGACATATTTTAGAGGTGATGTACTTGGACTCTAGGGGGAGATTGTTGACTGAACTGAGCTGCTTTCAAAAACATCCTGCCAGCTGAGCTGCAAAACACTGCTGGGCTTTGCCTGAAAATGGACAGATCTCCTGCCCCACGCTGTGCCTGGTGCTTAGGAGCTGCTCCCGGGAGCTGGAAGTGCCGGTGAAGAATTCAGGGTACTCTGAGTGGAAATTAAGTTCTTGCATGTATGTTCACCCTTATCTATCAGTTATTGTTGCATCAGTCCAAGCGCAAGGAGGTCATGTATAACAGTGTTGCTACAGGGGGTTTGCCCTTTTCACATGGAGCTGACACTTGAGTAGGAGATGATGCAAGGCCATTGCTTCCCATATCACCACCCTGGACTTGACCTAGCCCTAGCCACTCTTTGAAAGAATCCTTTCTCTGTCCCTTCTACATAGTCCTTTCCACTGCACTCCATGATCCTTCCTCATTCTCCCAGAGCATTTCCACCCTGGCCATGCTCCTGCTGTCCTAAGCAGGTGCCATGTGTGAGCTGGAGGCTGCAGTGTGCACTGGAGCACCTCTAAGAAGTTTGGTAACTCTGATGCTGCAGCTTATTTAAATGATGGAACCTACATAGGGCCTGACCTGTTACAGCTTGTGTCTGTGTGAGACAGTGTCTTCCAGCTGCTGTTCTCTCCATGGATAAAGATATCATCAGCTGGAATGATCTGCTTCCACATTTTGTATGGACATATTAAGTGTCTGGAAAAACTCCAGGTACTTGAAGTGAGCCTATAAAGGGAAAACTACAGAGTGAGAATACAAGGGAAAGTATGTTGTTAGAACAGTTTTCTCCTGTCTGGGTAGACACAATATGGATAATTATGAGTGTGTGATTAGATGGTCACTGATAGGTATGTTAGTTACGTTTTATTGTTTATGTATATGTGGAGTTCCTTTGAAGAATAAAATACAGAATTAAGTGTATTAGTAGCATTGTCTGAGCAGTAGAAAATCAAGAGGACTCTGCATAGACATGAGTCATATGTCCTAGATTTACAGTAATGATTGTAATACAAGAAATAGGGGTTTCAAGTGAAGCTATCAGGTGGCAGTTTTAAAGGAAGGGAAGAACTTTTTTCACACAGGCCACAGTTAAAACATGGAACTTCTTACTGGAGGCTGCTGCTGATGCTGAAGCTTACATGACCCTTGTAAAAGTTTGTAGAAGAAGTATCTTTGGGTTTACAGCATACTACAGCATCTGACTGCATGTTTAGTTGAAGCTCTTAAGTAGCAGACCTCTGGAATATACAGGAGGAGGATGCAGAGTGTCACTGTGCATTTGCCCTGCTCTTCCTTAGGATGTGGCTGGAACTAGTGTGTGGCCAGGATGAGCTTTGGTCTGACTGGCTTCTTCAACTCTTACAGTAATGGTTCAATGGACTTATGTGACAGGGGTGTAAAGGGTGAAATAAGGTAGAGAATTGGATGCCGATTTGTTTAGCACTGGATAAGTAAATGCAAGCGTGCAGTCAAATAGCGCACAAGAGCACAGTGCACTGGGGTACCTGAGAGCAGCTTCAGCCTACCTCTCTAAGGACTCTGTAAGCACCAGTATCACACTTCCCACTCATTTGCCTTATTTCATCTGCCTGACCTATGAAAGAAGAAACTCTGCTCAAGTGGAACCCATTAACCTCATTAAGGACCCTTTTTGGCTACCTGACAACTAAAATCCCAGTCTTGAAGAGACTTGAGCACATACTTGTCATGGCATGCATCCCACACACACCTCCCTGCACGCATGTGCTTGCTTACTCAAGCAGATCAGCTGCTTGACAGGGGCTGTTTTGGAAGTCCAGTGGGGTTTGTAGATGCCAAGTCAGCATGTACAGGTGCATTAGGACACCCATCAACAAAATCCAGTACAAGTGCACGATCCTTCTCCAAATCCAGTGGTGTAAGTGGCCAAATTTACCTTACTGTCCTCTTGTTTCCCTGTTCTCTCTTGAACTTGCCTGTTAATCATTTTGAAGCAGACAGTTGCTCTTCATTTGCTTGTTCAGTACTCTGCACCACAAGATCTTGACCCAAAGCCAGGGAGCATGTGCTAGGATTACTTTTCCAGAGCAGCTTGTGTGCCAGGGACCACTCCTCACTCTGGATTAGTGGGGAAACTCCAGACAGCGTCTTTAGGTCCAGTTGCAGTCCTGTGCTTCATGCATGAGTGCAGCATGTCTCTGGCTTCCAAAATCTGATGGCTGTGTATGAGACTCCAGAGTCAAGCCGTTTACGAGGAGTATGCAAGACCAGCATTGCGGCAGAAGAGCAAGTAGTAAGTTACTGATGGCAGTGCTTGTTCCAGGCCATTTGTTTTGCCTTCTCCTCTATTACAGATGTTGTGACAACAGACAGAAGTAAGTGAAAGTAAGAGTGATACATGTATTCTCTGGTCTCATCTGGCCAGTGTATATGGTCTTTCTCACTTTGCAAAGCTGTGCTCTCCCACAGACCGCCCTGTAATCACTGGAGCACACAAATGTTAGCTTGCTTTGGATTGGGACCTGCGAATGGTAGTGGATGGGCAGTGAGTCAATTTCATATATAAGGAGCTGTGCATCGTGCAATTCAAAGGGGCCACAACTTTCTCTTTGAGTTAAATGTGTGAATTGTTTGCTTTGTGAACACCTGAATTTGCTGATTTCTGGTAAGGAATATCGATACTTTGTTGTAACAGTATGGTCAAAGCATAGAGGAGCCCAACCTTTCTGACAGATGGGCACATGCTGTAGTCTTGAGAGCCATGAGACTATGTGGAGAGAGCCGAGAGAACAGAGGAGCTGCAGGAGCAGTTTTCCAGTAGAGATAACAGCTGCACATGGCTGAGTCTGCCCTGGTACCCAGTGTGTACTGATCCAGCTGCCTTCACCTCAGGGACATCAGTGGCCCCTGAGTGTTGGTGGGGATTACCCATTTGGCTGGAGATGGCTTTGTGCCCTATGTATGGCATGGGACTCCCACATGAATTTGCTGAGACCAGTGTCTCAGGATCCCCCCAGGTGACCTCTTAGGTCAAAGCCATCCAGGGCACCAGTGCAAGAGTACTGGCATTGGCCAGTCAGGAGATGCATTGGCAGCTGTGGCCAAGTGCTGGCTTTGTTGCACACAGTTCTGAACTGTACTGTCAATTTGTTTGCTTATCCTCCCCCAGATTTGGCATTCCTCTGATTTTGTAGCCAACTGTAGGTTGTTTTTATTTGGATCAAATCATGCCTTAGGGCAAGGCTGACATCACTGCTGGGCCTCATTAGGGAAATGAGGAGCAGGGTGTGGGGAGCCTGCTGCTGGAAGCACGTCTGTTTCCCATCACTGAACTGGGAGGTGAACTCCCCTTGCCAGGCAGGTTAGTGGGGTCCAGCATGTGATGGGGTTTCAAAGCAGCCCTTTGCCAACACCCTTTAGCTATAAAAGGGGCTCAGGAATCTCATGAAGTGGAGAGCTTTGGTTTGGGTTTTGGAAGGGATAGAGTTGATTTTCTTTCTAGTAGCTGGTGCACTGCTGTGTTTTGGCTTTAGTCTGAGAATAACGTTGATAACACACCAATGTTTTAGTTGTTGCTAAGTAGTGCTTACCCTAGGTCAAGGACTTTTTGGTTTCCCATGCTTTGCATGGAGGTGGTGCAAAAGAATCTGGGAGGGAGCAGAGGCAGGACAGCTGACCCGAACTAGCCAAAGGAGTATTTCATACCACAGGACATCATGATCAGTATATAAACCAGGGGGAGTTGGCTGGAAGGAGCTGGTACTGGTTGGGGATGTGCTGGGCATCAGTCAGCAAGTGGTCAGTAATTGTACTGTGCATCTGTCGTGGTTTAAGCCGTAAATCAGCCGTGCAGTTTGTTCCCTCACTTCCCCCTTTTTCTTCCCTCTGCTCCTGGAGGGATGGGAAGGAGAATCGAAAGAATGCAACTCCCACAGGTT
>JAOEHY010028140.1:13912-37568 GCA_025447955.1 Psilopsiagon aurifrons | reverse complement strand
TGCCCATGGCAGGAGGGTTGGAACTAGATGATCTTAAGGTCCTTTCCAACCCTAACTATTCTATGATTCTATGAAAGCATGGTGGAACTCTGCGGATAGAAATGATCTCCTCCATTTTTAATACTGTTATCACCTAGACTGACCCAAATAACACCAGCATCAGAATTGCACCACATGCATAACATTTGATGGAGCTAAAGTGGAAAAAAAACTAGCAGCAAAAAACCCAGGATTCATGTTAAAGACTTCAGATAGTGTTGACTCCATTAATAAAGTAATGTCCTAAATAAGTGGTCCAGCTGTTAATTTCCCAAATTGTTAGTAGGAGATGTTGTTGTTTTAAGCTGGAGTTTGTCTAGTTTAAATCCATTTTTTTAATGCTCCTGTCTGTCACACTAAAAAGCTGTCTGGTATCAGAAATGTTCTCCTCAAATTGGTACATAGAAAGATGAGGGTCATCTTATTCCAGAGCAGTCATCAAAGTTTCTAGAACTGTGCTGTAACATGTAGCTTCCAGATACCAGACAATTTACGGAGAGCTTTTCTTGAACCCTTTCAGTTTTGTTTTTGAAGTGCAAACCCTAGAAATGACACAGAATATTTAAAGAACAGATTTCCTAAAGCTGCGTTGGAAATAGCATGCTTCCATTTCACTGGCTTTCAGCCGGTTGACTTTACATCAGAGCTTACTCTTTGCTGTGGAGTCTGCCTGTATTGACTGGTTTAGAGTTGTGCAAAACATAATTAGGTTCTTTCCAAGTAGTGAAGAGCTGGCAATATCCAGAGAGTCCTGGACCTTTTATCTAAGGTATTTACGTTATCTTGCTCTTGGTTAAGATAGCCCATGGGCAGGCACCCTGCTGGGTAACTGGGGTGTTGGTTGCGCATTGATGGGCTGTTGACCTACCCAAGGCGATTGGCTGCTTAGGTTAAATAAATTGGAGTAACTGGCCATGTCTGTGCTCCTAAGCCAGAGCAAGAGCCTACAAAGTGTATTTAGCTGCACTGAAGGAGCCCAGACAAGAAAGCAAGAGTGAGCCCTTGAGCTTGGGGAAGGGTGGAGTTGGTGCATCCTTTTTTCAGGCATGATTACACCTTCCTTGTTCCTGGCTGTTTGCTTTAACACCTTCCTGGCACATGAGCTCCTGTGTTTCTGTGACAAACCAGGGATCTGGTCAGGGATCTGATCCGGCTGGATTTTTCTCTTTCCCTCTTTCTAATTCTTGAATTGCCTTTCAGCTTATTTCCCTGATCCAGGTCTCAGTGTAGACCAACAAACAGTTGTGCCGACACGGTGGAAGAAGTACAGATGATGGGGAGGGTGAGGAATTGCTAAGGAGGCAAGCCGTTCCTCACAGAAAAGCCTGACAGAGACTGGCAGCTGCAGGGAGGGTTGCTGTGTGACTGCTTGATGGGGTAATGAATGTGGGCTCCACCACAAGGCAAAGGCTAGGATGAAATAAGTTTAAATACAATGGGAGGCTTTCTTTTGCTAGAGTCGTTTCTTTTGGTTTTCTTCTAGGAGCAGGGCTGTGCTATTTGTTGTGCAGGTGGCCTGTGCTAGTGGCTTTTCATAGTGTTTTACATCTGATTTAAAGACATTAAAATCTGGGCTGCCACCATCAGGCGTGGCCCCTGCCCAGCCTGGCTGCTTGTTCCCTTTGCTGTGGGACTGAACTGATCTGGGGCTGTATTGTGGCCCCTCTTGAGCTCATACTGACACATGTGTCACCGTGCCATAAGCACACCTAAAACTGTGCTAGTTTTTGTTTGGGTTATTTTTCAGTGGGCCTATTTGATTGGATTCATTTTTAGCTCTGTGCTTAGCTCATGGGCACTGTGGTCAGAGGAGCACTAGTGTCAGCACAGGCCGTGGGCTCAGCTCTGTTTGATGTGGCATGAAACCATCCCTGCAGCTTTCTGCCAGCTCAGAGCTGACCTGGCAGCTAGAGAGCATGGGGAACAGGTGGGACATGCTCCTACCTTTGAGAGCACAGGCTGAGCTTAAATCACTGGGGATGCTTGTACAGATACCTGTTTGGTGTGGTATTGGGGCCATACATGGGTGAAATAGTCCTAAGAAAACTGCACAGGGATGTGGTTTTGTATGGTGTTTTCTCTTTATCTCAAGGTTGGTTTCTGTTGCCCAGAGGTCTTAATATTGGCAGTAGAGGTGGCTCTGGATGGAGCTGTGCTGTGAATCCTCTGAAAAGCTATCATGGAAGAGGGAAGGCTGTCCATAAAATCAATTGTCAGGCTTCTCTGGGCTGCTGTCTTTATGTCCTCATCACCACTCAAGTTTCTTCCTAACTGTCAGAGAGCTAATGAACTGCTGTTGTCAGTGCCAGCAAAGGCAGCACAGGTCCTGGGGCTGTGCTCTGCTTTGAGTGCAGGAGGCCTCGATGATGGGGTTGGAGTACACAGGAGTGCTTCATGTGTCCATTAGGGAGCATTGGCCTGTGGGGGATCCTGTGGCAGTAGGCAAGACATACCTCTCAGCACCAGGCATACAGTGGTGACTGTGCTGCCTCCACTTGTGGCTGAGCATCAGGGATGAACCGGGCTTGCTCATCTGGCTGGGTGTGTGTTCTTCTGTCTCGCACTTCAGTTCTTCAACAGAACATCAAACATCCATTTTAATTACCAGATATGTGTCCCTTAGACTTCTTCCTTCCTTTCCTAAAAGGGAAGTGAAGTGTTTTATGCTGGCTGAAAGAGTGCAGCAAATTGTGCTGCCTGGCTTCTTTTCCTGGGTGAGGACCTCGTGAAAAGGGATTTAAAGGACTTGATCATAATTGAGCAGTTGAAAATAATTGAGGAGTTGAAAATACTCTTCAGGCAGCCTGAAGTGGCCTTGGAGCTGCTGGAGGAGCTGCCTTTCCTTGCTCTGGTTTCAGGCAGTTGCCGCATTCCACTTGCAGACCCAGGCAGCTGAAGCCTTGGCTCATTCCTGTGGCAGCTCTGTGTTTCTGGTAGTACCGTTCATACTGGCCTGGTGGGGTGTGGGGAGCAGTCTCCAGGCTGCTTGTACCTGTTCCTTCTGCGTTGTTTTCAGCTAATTGCTGTGTCTTCATCATAAATCCAGTTGAACCACCTGAGTGATCCAGGGTGACACAGGCTGGAATCCTTGTGAAAAAGGGACCTGGTGTGACTCTCATTTTTGATTTACTTGATATTTGTGTGCTGGTCAGTAGTGGCTTAGCACATAGAAATAATCAACTTATTTTCAAGACTGGGATGACCTAGATGATGTCGTGGTACAAGTGCTGCATGTAGCTGTAACAAAGCAGTATGTTATGATGCAGTTAGTCTTGTGAACATGTATTTGCTTAAAAAATCCCCACATGGCTGCTTCTGAGTACGTTTTGCACAGTAAGCATCTGGGGAAAGACTGTGATGTATGCTTATATGTATTTTTTAACCTAATAAAGATTTATTTGCTTTAATCTTCTGATTCATGATCTGGTGTTTTGACCCAGTATAAGCTAAGTCTCCTGTCTTCTAGGTAAAGGAAGATACTGAAGAAAGTTTGCTTTGATGAGATGTATATGAGCCGTGCTGGTTTTCTGGTACTTTTGGTTTAAGTCAGTTTAAGAACAGTGAGGTTTTGCTTTTCAGTAGTAGAACTGGCTTGTTATGATTTGGTATTTAAGTTTTGGTCTCAAGGAAAGAAACTGTTTAGTTTTGCTTCCCTGCATGTGTCACTTGATTTAAGTCCTGCTTAGTTTCAGTCCCTCTCCCAATCATTCTTCACGTGCTCCAGTACCTCAGAGCTGGCCAAAAGCAGGACCTGCTCAGCTCCAGAGCTGGGAACTATTACATGTGGGCTGGGTGAGAGAGGAGATGCCAATGTTGATGGTGTGGCAGTGCGTAAGTGACAGACAGCAGCGAAACAGGCAGTTCATTCAGGTGTGCTTATGAGTCCTCGACACTGTGTTCTTTAAAGGTAAAATGAATCCTGTATGTCTGCTTGAATACTTACATCAATCTTTTATCTTAGTTTTTCTGACTTAGTCAGGTGTGTGTTTTCTCTGGTTTGGAAGAATCCAGGCATGGAAGCAGTACCCTACGTTTTCTTTAATCGTGGAAAAAACACGGCTCTTCGGAAGGAGCAGAGGTGTTGTTGCTGTTGGTCAGTAGCCCTGTGGATAGTGACTGGGACACTTGCCATTCAGCAGTCTGGCTGGCCTGGGACTAGCTGGCCTTGTGCATGAGGGCTGCTTTTAATGAGAGCTTCCTGAGATGTTTTCCCTTTCAGCATAATCAGTGTCCAGGACTGATTATGCTGAAAGGCGATTCTCACCCTTAGTTATCCAAGAGAGTGCAGAACGCCCCGGCTCTGCCATGTCATCATGTCCATGATCCCTTTTAGCCTTCCTTCAGATCTCAACTGCTCATGTGGCCGGAGCTGTTGAGAATCCTGGTGAGATACTACACCTGAACCATGCTTACCGTTGCTGCTGTGTCTGGTCATTTAGTGCATATTGTTGCAATGGCAGTAAAACTGAGGTTCTTTTTTCTGGAGAATAAGCAGATTTATTGGATGCTGACAAGAATTACCTGCTTGTTGGCAACTCAGCTGGTTTCTAGAAAGTCCTGAATTTCTTGTAGCTGTAACTGGTGTCAGATTCATCAGTGGCAGAGGTCATGCAAGATAAGCAACCGTAGGGAGGAAGAAGAGGAGTGACCTTCTTACTTTGACATAGTTTTTTTTGCTTCCTAAATTCTTGGTAGGTCACTGTTGGCCCTTCTCAGCCTAGAACATTACTTGTGTTCTTCTGTTACCCACCAATTTGGACTCCTGGCTCCTGAGGAGCTGCTTTTGACTTAACTCTTGGGTAGGCAACAGCAGAATGGGGACTGAAGGCTGTGAAGGGTAGCCATTGTGGCCATAAAGGATGCTTCTGGATCTCACTCAGTTATCCATAAAAATAATTTTGGAGACAGTACATTTTAATTTGTTATCTATGTTCTTCAGATTCCCTTCTGGGTGTTACGGAAGTTTTGTCCTGTGAACTGGTGTAAGGATTTGTGGTAGGACTCATTCCAGGAATCTTTAATGTGAGTGGTTTTTTACTTTGCTGCAGTAGAAAAGAAACCAAATTGCTGCCCTTAGCCAGTGACTTAAGATACCAAAACACTATCCCCAGCATGCTGAATTGCTATATTTCATTGCAGTAGTGAATGGTAGCAATTTACCACTAGCTGAGTACTCTCAGGATTTTGAAACGCTGGCATAACTTGCTGAAAGATGGCTGTTGGTAAGCAGAGGAATGAACGGGCTTCTGTATGGGGGAGTCTCAATGGCGTGGAAAAGTGTCTATGGCAGTGCATGGAGCAGAAACTTATTGATGGGATTTTGCATAAGAGAATCTAGTTGAATGCTGAATTCTCTCTCATTCAAGCTATGAGCAGAAAATTAGGCTCTGCTCCAGAGCTATATTTATGAGATCCCATGCCTGCCTACTGTGGGAGAGTACTCACTGAGACGAAGCTACTATTGTAAATGTTTTCTGAGTTTACAGCTGAAAACAAAAATGCCTTCAGTTCAACTTGTAGGGCCAGTGAGGTTAATGCAGGGCCAAGGTTAGGTATCCTCCAGCTTTCATTTACGTATTTTTTACCTCATTTCCTCACTCTTTAGGGTGAAGAGTGGGAACGCACCTCTCCTTGGGTTATGTGTAAAAATAGGGAGATCCTTCCTGAAATGTTCTGGTTTTAGATTAGAGGGAGAGGGGTAAACACCACTGTTAAGTGATACAGAATATAATAAACTTAGGAGCTTATTATCTTGGGGAGAAATAACTAGTTCTTGCGAGGTTCATCGTTAGGAATGCAGTCCCTCTGCTGTTCAGGAAAAGCTGCATTTTGAAGATTCTCCTCCATACCACTGCCTTGCTGTCTGTGTGCAGCCTTCTCCAGCCCCAGAATAGCGCAAAAGCACTGCATTTCTAGAGCTCCTCACTGGTCTGGGGAGCACTTTGAAGGCTTTTGGAGAGGAGTGTTTGATAAGAACTGCAGGCTGCTGGCTCAGACGGAGCTACAGTTACACTTAGAAAATGGTACAGAGCTCCTGGGTCAGAAGGCGTTTAGTTCTGCAGGAAACCCCTTCAGAGATTATGTTTGTTTATAAATGTAACTGGAAATAATGATTTGATTCTTACTTAATTCTACTCTTCCTAAAGTACTTCAGGACTAGAGAGCTGTACATGAATAGTGTAAGTATTTTGTTGGATTGCATAGCTAAGGTAGGAAGAAACGCATGGTGTGTGCAGGAAACGCAGGTTTTCAGTCTAGTTGGGAGAGGTGGATATTGGAGGGGCAGGATGTGGATGAGATGGCTGGGAGTCAGACAACTGCTGGCGCTGTTAGCGTTGCATGGTTTGTTTTGAAGCAGCCAGATGAACTTGTCCAAAATGGTGGGTTTTTTTTGCCCTGTTATGGCAATTAATGTAATGTGTTTATTTTTACGTAATTACCCAGTTGCACTGATTTATTTGGGTTTTCTCCTTCTTACTCCTTTGGAGACGAAGGTTTCCTCCCTCAATGTTGAGGGTTAAGTATACAAACCTTGATGTTGCAGAAGAGAGTAGATTTGCGTTTTACTATTTTATGGCAAGTTCTAATAGTTTTGAGACTCTTGGCTGTGTGGCAGGAAAGAGAAAAGGAGCTGTCACAGAGACAAATTGCACAGAAGACTCTATGGTGCTAGCTCCCAGCTATTGAGACAAATGGGATTTTATTGCTCAGGCTGTACCTCCTTTTCTGCTTAAATGAATTTATTTTTGTATCTATCTGTGTACGTGTATGTGTGTACACAAATACATTTTATATATAAAAAATGTTGCATAGTCATACAGGCTTTTAGATCATCCAAATGCTTGAAGGTAAATTGGGATCAAAAAGTAGTATGGATTTGGGTTGTCACACAGGTTTCTATTTACTCGTATCTCTGCATTAGGAACATGAGATACTGTGACAGTGGAGCATCTCTGCAAAACTTCCTTGGGACAAACTTGTTCTGTTGCCACAACTGCTTACCGGTTTAGCTTTACCAGAACTGTTTAAACTACAGTTCACTCTAAATTAGGAGCTTAACTAACCTGAACCGTCTCTCTTGCTTTTTCCAAACCAAACCAGCACTTAAAATTTAGTGAAACAGCTCCACTTTGACTAGTTTTTTGTCTTTTCAGGTTTTGCTGAAACACCTGTAAGACTTCACTGCCTTTTGGGCACTGCTGCTTTTGTTTGGAAGAGTAAAGTTCCTTGTTCTTGGCTTAGCAGGTCTGCTTTGATGTGTCATTTGCTGTTGGCTTTTAAAGCTGAGGAACTTTGAATTTGGAAAAGCAGAAATGTAATTATGACCCTTTCCATTAGAAGACAAGCTTTTCTGTTATTGTTTGATTAGAAAATACAGCATTTTCATTTAGAAAGCTTTGATTTTAATTTGTAGCATTGAAATTAAAGGAAAGATCTTTCTTTCTCTTCCTGTTTTTCTGCTGACTTGGAAAAAATTGTGAAAATGTCCTCCCCCCAGCTAAAATGCTTGTGTTATTTTAGTTTCAAAGTAAACATGCTTATGATCTAACCACTTTTGCTAATTACCATCTGCTTCTTCACCAGCACTCGAGTCCCACTCACCCTCCAGTGTCTAGTATGCCAAAAATGTGTTTGGCTGGGCTTGAGCTGACGGGATGAGAGTCCGTGTCTTAATTATGGTAGAATTATCCACTTGTGTGCCACATCAACTTCAATTTATTTCCCTTGCAATTTATAAAACAGGGTTCACAAACTTGTTGCTGAATTTGCACTGAGCCTTTAATTTTTAGACATGCATTAAAAAGGGGGGGAAATTTGCTTCATCAGTACTAAACTCTTGGGGTTTTTGCTGTTTTGACTGTCTGTACATTCCTGTTGTTTGGCATCAGGTTAAACAATAAAACAGTTCGAGAGCTGGTCTGAATAGCTTTTCAATCCATGCCACATGTAGCCCCAGCCTTCTTGTACTCTGTACAGAGACATGCTTTTGTTTGGAAAGGGTCGCAGTTCTGTAATTGCCCAGATAAATTCTGTGTTTGTCTTGCATGGCTTTTAAGTTAGACCAAGTGATGTTAGCATCTAGGAGTGTGTGTGTATAGTATTATGAATGGATATGATAAGGATGAGGGGGTGCCTATATAGAGATTTGGGCCTTGGAAGTTTTGAAATTGGTTTTAAAAATCAAGTCATCTAAAATGATGGGGGAGAGAGTGTGCACCTTATTTTAGAGCCTTTAAGATCTTTTTCAGGCTCTTCTACAGAAGTGAAGACAGCTAGAAATACTTCTGTTTGTTCCTCATGTCCTGTCCCATCCCTGTGATTTTGCACCATTTCATGACTTTCTGATGGAGACATCTAGAATCCCAACATGCTGAAAATGCTAAGAATTGGCATTATTTAAGCCAGATTCTAGATGCTGCAGTGAGTTGTAATCTGTCAAGTTCCTTTCAAACTCTTGGTGGTGATGTGGTTAGTATTGCTCCAGAGAGTCTTTTGCAAGGAAAACAGAGCAACAGAGATCATCAGTCAGTGTAGTGCAGATGTCAGCATTTGTGGTCACTTGGCACGAGTATGAAGAGAAGAAGAACCCTTTGGAGGGTGCTAGCCACTGGCTGGTGCTTTTACACTGGTGTATCTTGGCTGCCTTTTGTGGAGCAAATGGTAGTGGGTTTTCACACTACCGACATGCTCAGGGGCTGGTTACTCTTTTACAGCAGGACTTGGTTCATCGTGCAGCTTTGCAAGGTAAGATTCCTGCTGTCAAGGTTTGTCATTATCAGTAGGATCAATGAAATCAATTATAAGGTGCCCCTTCCCTTTTGCTCAGCCTTCAGATAGGGCCTTCAGGAGTTTGGACGTCACTTTGAAGGTACATGTTTTTCATAAAGGATTTTGTTATTTTTGGTTGCTTTTCACATTCAGGTATTCATTTATGATTGCTATTTTTGTAATATTTTCCTCCTCTTAGTTCTTTCTTTCTTTGCTTCCATCATTTAGAAATGGAACCGTTCATAAATGCCTGTCTGAGGAATGTGTGGCATGGGCAAGTGCTTTAAATCATCATTGCACTGTGCTGAAAGTGCATTTGCATTTTGTAAGAGAAAAAAGTTGCAATCCTTTTTTGAAGCAATGTTTTTATTTGTAAACCATCTGCTATTTTTGGTGTGTCAAACATGAAGGCTTCCTGTGTGAAACTGATAGAGAAAAGATCACAGGAGACCTGGAGCAGTGACTCAGGTCACAGCAGGCCTGTTTGCATGACACCTGTGTCATCAAAATAGCCTTGCTTTGGCATCCTTAAATGAGATTTTCTTTTCCTTTAGATGGTAGATCTGTTCAAAGGCTCATTTGATCATGAATAATTTGGAGGAAAACAATTTTCCATCCTTCTGAGAATATCATACATCATCTCGTCCTTGTTAGTTCTGAACTCTTCACAGCATCAACCTCTGATGTTGGGCAAGTTGTCAATTTTCATTACTGGAGTCTGCTCAGAAATTGTTTCTCCCTGTTTCCTTCCACTTAAAGAATGTTAAATTAGGTGAATTCATACACTGATGTTTAATCACTGAGCACTAATCACCCTCGTGCAATATTGATCAGCAGCATCTTTGTATATGATGATCAGAAAGAGTAATAGTGTGCTGGTGAACACCAAGGACTGGGAGGGTGATGACTGTGAGTTAGCCCAGTGTAGAAGTGGATACAGCTTTTTGAGTTTCCAGAGGTTTCTCGATGTGTTGTCCTCTGTTTTTCCCCTCCCCCTGCTCCAAGCTCAGTTTTTCCTTCAATCTCAAGTTTCCTTCATTCTCATGTCCAAGCAGCGGACAGTCTGTCTTTTGACAAGTACCCCAGTTCCTCTTTTTCGCAAGGAGCCTATCTTTCCTCCTCCTCCTTCTCCCAGCGCACTCAAAGCTCCTGCCGGCTTCCTGTGCAGCCCTGTTTCATGGGGGCTGCCTGTGAACACCGCGCTGAGAACGTCTGCGTGCAAGGTAATTCAGTTAAAAAGAAGAACCGGGGAAAACCCAAGTAGGCAGGGCTGCAGTGTGTGGGTTGAAAGCTTGTTTTTTTTTTCCTCTTCCTCCCACTCTTTCCCTGCTGGGTAAAAGACCCGGTCTGTGCCTGAACTAGCTGTTTTGAATAACCTCTTCTCTGCACATAGTGCCTTGATGCTCACATCCTGTTTGCTACAGCTTAGCTGAAAGAGCGCCCTGAGGAGTGACGTTTCTATTTCTGTTGGGTTTGTTTCGGTGGGTTTGCAGGCTGACTACTGCTGCCTCCACCACGTGCCTTTCGGGTCCCTTCTGGGAATTTGAGGAAACTCGCTTTTCCTTTGTTTTGTGTATGAAATAGCAAAACCACTGTGGGGTTTGGAATCGCATCTGGAAAAATAAGGTAGACTTTAAACAGAGGAGGAATATCGTGTCAGGTTCCTTAAGGATTTAGAATTTGATTAATGCTCTGCTAATGCAGAACTAGTCTGCCTGGGAAATAACATGAATAAACCTGTGAATCCTACTCTTGCCAAGCTGTAGGTTTTGATATAGGAGCTTGCTAGCTTCCTTGGAAAAAACCTAGATTTAAATATTCGTTTTTCTGCTTTAAATCCATGCACACCAGTGACTCTACATCTTATTTCTCTAATATAATCACTTTGCCATGTTTAATAAACTGTCTGCACACTTTCAAATCTGTTTTACTGGTGGAGGTGCTCCAGGAGGCTGAAATGCAGTATTAATTATCCACTCTAAAATACGCTTGATTGAGTGGCTCATGCTGCAGAAGTTCCTCATGCCAAGCTTTTTGTTGCCTCTGCTGCTTTTAGCATTTTAAGAGTTGTGACCCATGTACCCCTGCTTGTAAAAATACAGCACCTAAAACACCCAAGGCAGCAAAACCCCTGTAGTTGTCAAATCTATTGTTGAGGTGCTGCATGGAGAAAAACAGTAAAGGTAGTTTTCTTGTAGTTTTAATGAATCTTACTGTGAGTAAATCTTCGAAGGCTAAGCTAGTCCATTTTCTTACTGTCTTTACAAGCTGCTCTTCTACAGCAGATCTAAAGTAAAAATGGGAGGAAATGCAAACACATCTGAATTTATTGCTCCTACAATGAGAGGTTCCTGTATTGTTCCTTTTAACTTACTCCACCTTCAGGATGACTTGGATGAGGCCTGGTGGTTTTGCTTGCTTTTGCTCCTTGGCACTGCATCCTTCTGCTGAGAAGGACAATTTCTTACCTGCTTCTCCCTCCCTGACCTTTGTGGTAGGATGCTCATCCCTGGGCTGGGTGCAGGCTCCCCAGCTGTGGCTGATGCCATACACCTGCAGGTAGGGCCAGGGATTGTGCTTGCGTGGCCAGAGTTACAGCTAGGAATAGGACAGGGTGCTTTTTAGCGACCTGTGACGTGGTAGTCAGTGGAGGCAGGCAGGTGGCTTTGCAGCCCACTTCCCCTCTCTGCCCGGGTATATAATTCCCTCGCATTCTTGAGATCAGAGTCTTCCCATGCTGAAAGTCTTTGGCGCAGTTGGGATGTGTTTCTTCCTCTCCCAGGAAGCCTTTTATGGCTAGCTTTCCAGAAGATGCAGGAAGAGGCTGGTGCTGAAGGTGGTGATGCTCTTCCTCCACAGCCAGGCTGGTGGGGCTTGCTGCTCCCTGTCTGGCTGTGTGTAGGTCTCAGTGGTGTGCTCTCAGGTGGGATTTCCTCTTGTTCTGTGTTACGAAAAAGCAAGACCTCAGATCCAGCCAGGTGAGGAAGGCCGTCTCCCTCAAGCACTGCTGCTTCAGTCCCACCAGGGTGCCCTGTGTCTAAGAGGGAGCACTCTTGCTAGAGCAGCTGGATTTTGACCTCCCTCCAGGAGGCTGTTTTGCTCCTGGAGCTAAACTGGCCTTGCCCTGGTTCACCTTCATTGCAAAGCCGTGATCAGTCTTAGCAATTTAGGAGGCATTTCTCTAGAGCTGTGTGACGCTAGCTGGCATTTGGGAGGAAGGAAGGTTGGTGTGCTCTTGCTCTGCATGCAAAGCTACCGACTTGTGGTCAAGTCCCAGGCTTTTTAGAGTCCATGAGGTCTGGGCTTGTGGCATTTTGTTGTGACTTGCACTGTGTGAGTGAGGCAAAGGCTTCAAATGTAGTCAAGAAGTTGCCTGATTTTGGAGGATGTTTGGAGCAAGGAGAGTGTTTGGTTTTGCTTTTTGGAGTTTCATTCAGCCATGAGAAAGAGGAAAGAGAAAGAGGAGTGGTAGTAAAAAAAGAAGTGTCTGAACTCAGTGTAGAAATTGGACACAAGAGTGAAGTATGTGTATGTAAGTGGCAGAAGTGATTTGTGTGTTGATAGATGTGTGGTAATGCTGAGGTCTCCGTTGCAGAAGGACGATTTTCCTTCAGGATGTGGCTGCTGCAGGGGACAGGGGTCTGTTGAGGTTGCCAAGCACAGGGCTGTTTCCCTAAAGAGCCCAGGGAGACTTGGAAACCCCACATCCAGGCAGCTTCTCAAACCGTCTACCTGAGTGCCTGGTTTTCCCTTCCGTTCACTGTGTGATTTAATATTAAATAAAGCAGAGAAAACCCCTACATTAAATAAACAGTTGCAGGGGAAATGGTGCAAATCCATTAGTGTTTGTCACATTTTCCTTATTTCTGTTTTTATTTGTCACTGCTAATGGATTTAGTATGACCTGCTCCCTCCCTCCTGTCCCTGCTAGCTGTTAGCCCCTTCCCCTGGAAGTTCACTCACTGGCTTATTTCATCATTAATACACTAGTAGGCAAAAAGTGACCTGTGAACCTTTAGTACAGATATAAGTGTTGAACAATTCTTTTAATACCTATTGTGTGAAGGGTTGTGTTTTAAAATTGTCGCTAGATTCCCATACATGACATAACTGTGTGCTTGTAAGAAAAGGCAATTTGTGTCTTTTCTAATTGTCTAATGTGGATAACATGAAGAGTATCAGATGACCAGTGGGTATTTAAATGAGTGCCCCTCTGACATGAAATTAGCATACCCTGCTAAATGGGCTGTGGTTTGGAGACTCAGGGATTTTTTTCTTTTGCCTTTGATGTTATAGGTGACCTTGAGCACTTGACTTCTTTTTTTCTTCTTTTGTTTCTGTGTATCCTCAATTTTCTTTTCAATAGAGTAAGGGTAATTACACCTTCCGTGTATACACAGGAATTCTATAGGCTGAAACAGCATTATTAATGCCACTTGCTATCCAATCTCCCTCATGTATGCCTTGTGACAGCCCCTAAGGCTGACAGACTTGTTTTCTGGGCTCGCCTGCCTTCCCAGACCAGTCTCCCTTCGTCTATTTGATCTTGCACTTTGTTCCTCCCTAGCAGTGTCACAGCCTGTGTTCTTCAGTGCCCAGACTACACCTAGCCTGGGGAGGCTTTGAGGAACGTCTGGTGTTGCTAGGCACTAGCATGAAACAACATAGTACTACTTTATAGAGGAGCCCGGTGTTGTTTAAGGGCAGTTAACGACACTGCTTTCTTCAGTTGATTGCAGGATTTCCATATGGCAGTCTAATAGCTTTATAGGGTGGTGTGCATATAAACTCAATGAGGAGATACTTAACAGGCTGAGTTTGACTCTTGGGTGACATAATGCAGCACCTCCTGATCCCTTTGGAGGAATTGTTTGATGATGAGAGCAGTGGGAAGATGCTGTGGTATAGCAGATCCACTGCTGGCTGTAGGCAGTAGTGTTGAGAGCTTACCTGTACTAATGGGCATACGGGTGCTGGTGTGCCGGAGGAGCAGTGGGGGGCTAGAGCAGCAGCAGTGGACCAGCTGTGTCCATGGCAATGAGTCACTGTGACGAGTAACAACCGAGGATCACTTCTGACCTGATGCTGAAGTGCCCCTTGTGGGATGAGAATCCTGGGCACGGGACATGCCTTGGGTTGCTGGGTGCACAGGTCAAGCATTAGAAGTCGTTTCTGGCTTCTCTGTACTCAAGACAGGGAGTGCTGAGGTAAAAAACTGCTGAGAAGCCTGTGAAGGCCTTCGTTTGTATTTAACCTGAACACAGACCCTCGGGTGCTGTCTCACAGCCATTGCTGTGAGCTGTTGCTTATGGTTCCTTGCCCGACTTGTGGCAGGTAGGGAAGGATCTGTGCCTGCCTGTGTATGGGCCACTCTTCAGAGGTCTGTGTGGGGTCCAGACTCCCAGGCGCTGCTGAAGGGAGCCGGGCCCTCCGTTCTGATGGCACATACGAGCCCAAAGGTACAAAGAAAACTTCTAACGTGTCTTGTGCTGGTGAGACTTGAGCTCGTTTGACATTGGAAGACCACTGTACAGTGGTAGCAGTTTCTTGTGTTGCAGGATGTTGTATTGCATCTTGCCTGTGAAATAGGGTTAGTTTTGTTGTTTTGGATTCTTTTTTGACTGTGGAATACCACAGCCTTTCCTTTTCTCCAGCTATTACTTCCCAGCTCTGGTCTAGCCTCATTAGTCTTGTAGCATTGTTTATTTGCAAGCTTGGCTTCCTGTTTGGTTTGGGGGTTTTGTTCCATTTCATTTCATTTCAAGGATAAGTAGGCCTTTTCCACTGTAATCGTACTTCTCATTCTCAGTGAAGTTACTTACCCTGTTTCGGAAGGACACCAGGGGCCTGGAGATGCTCAATGCCCCTCTGCCATCTGTGGCAGAATCGGGCCACGTTCCCAAAGGCAAACTAGGGTTTAAAAGGTTGGTGGTTGTGTTAGTGTCTGGGGTTGCTCATTGAGCAAGTGAACTAAATTATCAAGAGATGAGCATGAAAGCAGTGACTTGGACCTGTGTGATTTGAACTAATGGATGTTTTTACTTGGAGCAAAATAAGATCTAAAAAGCCCCAACTTTTTGTTTTCTTTAGAAGAGCTGGTGATTTCTTGGTGCAACCAGTTTATTTGGGTTGAACACTATACTCCAGCAAGTCTTCCCGTTAGACCTTTAATTTCATTCATTAAATGAGCATATATTTATGGTTATGTAATTATGTTTTAGCTAGTCAGAGCTCTTTTTCAGCTTTGTGCTTGGGCTGTGGCTGCTAGTTTACTGAGAAAAGACTTGAAAACATGCAGGAGAAGTGGGTGTGAGGGTTTTGTTACGCTGCATGCAAATGATACTTTTATTTTCTCCTTGTGTCAAGCTGTCACATAACACTACCAACTTTTTCTTGGAAGGGCAGGGGAAGTTCCTTACTCTTTTGAGTTCATAGGTAAAAGGGGGATTTTATGTGAGGGTTTCTGAAAATGAAATGCTTGCCATGCAGTTGTTACTGTCATTGAAATGATCGTTAAGGTCAATAGTACAATTCTTTAAAAGAGGCTGTATAGAATTTCACTGATCTGTGCTACAAATGTTGGAAGAGAATGAAGAAAATCTACTCTTAAACTTCATGAATAGTTATTTGTAATTTTCATGTGAGATTACAGTGGATTTAAGGAATGTGTTTTATAATAATAGCAATCCTTGGCAGTGGCTTTGTTTTTCTTTCTTTAAGAATTCCTTAGCAGTTGTATTTTCTTTTTCAAACCGGCTGACCTCAAATGATTTAAATGCTCTGTTTGTGTCTTTCTGCAAATTACTTCATTTGTTTAAAAAGGGAGCCTCATCTGCAAGGTACATAGCTGTTAAAGAGGATAAAGGTTTACTGTTACCTGTGACCACTCATAAAAACCTTTTAAAACTGCAGAACCAATGTAGGCTAGCAGAGCAAGCAAGGTGATGTCTGTCTTGATAACTTGAAATACTGATGCGTAAAGATAACAGAGTTTTAAACAGACCAGTGGACCAACTTTGTCATCTTAATCTTGAATCTTCCTGAGCATTTGCCAGATAAATAGTTTGAAATTTGTTATGTAGTACCTTTCCCCAGTTTTGATACTTATATGCTCATTCGCCCTGATGTAAATGAAGTTGAATTCATGTAAATTACATGAATTCTGAGTTGGGCCTGTTTTAGCAGTGATGCCCTTTGTTTAGAGGAGCATGATACTAAGGAGAGGGACAGGTAGCTGAACTGGAAAACTACGTTGCACCCTTCTCGTCATCACTGTCTGCAAGTGAATAGCGCAAAGCCGGTCTTTGAGTAGCACTCCCGGCTGCACAAGTTCTCTTTTGATACTGAAAAGCCTCTCTGCCCTCAGTGTTACAGCACTGATTGAGCATGGCATCAGTGGTTGCAGTAGGCCTGCATTTTTTAGTCTGGGTGAATTTTGTCATCGTAAGCCACTTGTTTCCCACAGTGCCTGCACAATGTTTGCAAATCTTCAAGAGCAGCAGTATATTTGGAGAAGGATGTGTAATCTATGTTGTATTGTGGGATGGTTTTTAAGTCACTTGGCCGGTGTCTGCATAGTGCAAGGAAGTTATTTAAGCAAGCCGTTCTATCCTGAGGGGGATTCTGGAGTGATTATTACGTTCCTCTTGGTCATCTTCAGAGCTGAAGGCAGGGTGTCATGAAGCATTTTACTTCTCTTTCTCCTGCCTCTCCATCTCCTCACAAAAATCCCTCACTTTGCTAATGAAACATATTTTCATAAGATGAGGAGAGCAGAGTTTGTGTTCAGGAGTTCTTGCTGTTCACCTGCTGTCCCTGGGAACCGGTCAGAAACCTGCATTAGTCAAGGTTTCCAGAATTGCTCTGTGTTTTGGGTGATGGTGGTGTTGTGTGGTGAGTGGAAGACGCTGCTCTTCCTGGGGGTAGACATTTTCGTGGTGCCTGTTCTTGTGCAGGTCCTTGCTGCCTGACAGCCCTGGGTGTGCTTTCACCACCCCAGCAGCTTCATGCACAGGTGGGAGCCCTCAGCAGTGGCTCCAGGCACACAGTGTCGGTGAAGAGGAGGCTGATGACTTCATGCTTCTACGTGAGATGTGGTGCAGATGACAAAGTTGGGAAATGTTGTTCTCGCTTTTACCTTGCAAGCAGAAATCTATTTCTGGTCTGAAACAATTATTTTTTCAGGTTTTGATGCTGGCTGTAGTTACTCAAATGGGTGTTTTAAATTGTTGTGACATCGTGGATATTTCTATCATCCAGTTATTTTTGATCCTGTAGAAACACTTCTGTGCTCTTATTTCATATTTGAATGTATGATGTTCCCATGGATGAGCTTGATGGTGAATCTGTATGAAGGGTTTGCTCGAAACCTATACTCGCAGGGTAACTGGGCACGATGAGCTCAGGATAAATATTTCTTTAGAGTAAGAACCTTTGATACCTGGTAATCTCTCCAATGTTACTTGCAAAGAGATAGTTTTCTGTAACAGTAGTAGGTTTCATCCGTGAGAGCAAACCCATAGATCAGTAGTGGTGAGTACTGACCCCAGAAGGTTCCTCATCACTGCAGAAGATGTCCTTAGTGTTATTTGCAGGTCCTGTGTTAATGACTGCAACAACTTGCACTGAGCTAGGCAGGGACTGGTAAGTCACAGTGGTGTGATTTCAAGATTTGATAGCTTGGGTTTCCAGATACTAGTTGGAATTGTCTTTTTTTCAACTAATAAGAAACTTCTGCTTTTTCTGTTTGCTTTTAGTTCCTGAACCAGCCCTTTAACCGGCATGGCATATTTCTCAGGCATTGTACTACACTTAGTGGTATGCTACACCACTTCAGCCTGAGTAGCTGCCATATGCCTAGTTCACACTGCTGACACTTTTGGTTCAGAAGACCCTAGCCATGGCCACACATCCTGTCCTGGTCTGGTAGTGGAGAGGAAAAAGGACGGATCTGTTGTTTGAAGTACTGTGGTCCTTAACTCAGAGAGTTCAGTGTAATAATTCTTAGCTTGCTGGTGTAGCTTGCTGGTGCCTGTGCGGAGCTGCTGGGTTGCTCACACACTTGTGGGTCTCGTGTTTTGGTTCCTCTTCTCTCAGCCTCCGAGCCTACTCCTGTGTCAGTGCCCAGCATCTCAGTGTCTCTGGTAAGAGCCTAGTGCATGGCTCTCCCGGTCTTGCTCACGGGGACGTGTTTGTCAGCCTTGCTGTCCAGCTCAGCCCAGCTCTCCAGTGTACCCCTGCTCTATGCCAGCTACTGGTTTTCCCATTCCTCTTCCAAGCTGCTTTGTGTCCAGGGAGAGTCCTGGTTTCCCTTTGTCAATGTGCTTTTCCAGGAGCTGCACTGAGGTGTCACCACAGCTCTTGCTACAGAAGGAGAGAGCTCATGTTCCTCTCCCTGGATCCCTTCATGTATCCTCCATTTTCCAGCACTACTGGGTGCTCATCAGACCCTTCATGTAACACAGCTTAAATGAGTCTAAATAACAAAACCGTACCAGCAAAATAGTTTTCTTTGAGGAAAATAACTGAAATGGGCTTGTGGAAGAAGGGCCAGGCACATGCAAAAGGGCAGGGAGAACAGTGCAGCAAGGACTGGGGAGGCAGCAGCAGCAGCTCAGACCCCTCCATCCACTACATCCCTTTTGGGGGACGTCCACTTAGGGGTCAGTTGCTTTAGAGACCTTAGTGGTGATGCTGCTGCGAGAGATCTGGGTGCCTAGAGCCGCTCCTGACTGTTTTCAGCACAGTCCCATGTGGATTCAAAGCATATGTGTAAGTGGAGCTTCAGAAAAAAGAATTAGAAATTGTACTTTCTTCCCTCTGAGCCCTCGTGTTCTGTGGTTCCTGTATCTGCTCTCTTCCCAAAGCTTTATTTTGGGCAGACTGTTTGTACGGCCGTGAAAAGAGCAACCCTGGAAAAAAGTTGCATTCCTAACACATTTCAAGTCTGTTCTGAAATAACCAGGGAACAAAATCCCTCAAATAAACATTTTGCGGTATTTTTTATGCAGACAGGGTATGTGTTTTTTTCCCAGCCATTGATCTTGGAAAGAGCTCAACACACAAATTTCTTAATTGATCTTTGGGCTCAATAAAATGATAGGTGATATGTAAGACCAGGCAGGTAGTTGCAAGGTTTATAATGAGGAGTTTTAGTAGCAGATAATGCTGTTATCCCCAGCTGTTACCACTGAAAGAGCTGACAAGCAGCATTTCTATTCCTTTATCTTCAAATTTCAAACTTCTTTTTTCATTTCTACTGAAAGATGGCAGTGTTTTTATTTGGATTCTAACAGGTTTTGTAAACTAGGATTTTGAAACTTTTGTATGCAGCCCATTGGGAGAAAAAACAACTGGACACGGGGTGTATCACGTACCTTGTCATGGCAATGCCCTGGTTTTAGTTGTTGGAGGGAATCAGGTTTGTATATTGGAGATGAGAAAGAACAAATGAATTAGTAAATTGGGGTTTAGTACACAGTATTCTGATACACAATCTATGTATATATTAATAAGTGACAGGAAAAGGCATAGTGACTTCTGAATAGAAATCATAATCGTGATTTTTTTAAAGAGCATTCAGTCATAAACTTCCATGGGGTAGCTTGTATGTGTTGCTTCCTCTCTCCATGAGTGCCTGTGAAATAGCTGTGCACCTGTAGTCTACTCTAGGACAAGGTGAAGGGGATTTATAGTAACACTCCCCTTGTTTTTAATAACCTTAAACATGAATGCAGCAGCAGTAACCTATAATTGGCAGAAGGCAGGAAAGGGAGGGAGGGAGATGGCATATCAGAAAGTCTGAAAGCACTCCAGTGCTGCGATGGTCAGGGGGCTGTTATCCACTCTTCAGTCACTTGTTGCCTGGGAGACAAATGTATTCCAGGGATATTTTTTTCCCCCCTTCCTTGCTGGTTTTTGATTGGAGCCACTATGGACTTTTGGCTTGGAGGAGGTAGTGAAGCAGCACGCCACGTGTCATAAGATGGAAATTAATCCGGTCTGAGTTCTAATGATTTCCTTTCCTGTGATTGCTCTGTATATGGGATACTAATGACACATCTAAACAGACAGTTAACGAAGCTCTTCACACCTCTGCCAGTCAAGGAGGATTCTTAACTGAATGGCACTTCAGTTTTCTTTTTATTTCTGTTCTCGTGTGATTGTGGACAACCAAAAGTAAGGATCTTAGAAAGGGAACTTTGCATGTTTGGAGAGCATTACCTTAAACTGCAGTTGGTTTTGGTGCTAAGTTATAACTTGGCTCAATTGCAGTGAAAATAGGGCAAATCTGCCTTCCTGCTGTTTCATTTAACAAGGAGTGTAATTGTTCTCAGTACTTTCTGTGTGAGAGAGTTTCTGGTTTTCAGTGAGATTATTTTTGGCTTTTGCAAGAATATGGACAAGCCAAACAAATTCAGCTTAACAATAATGAAAGGTTTTGAAGTTACTCTTCAGTAGTGACTTCATCTTGCAAGTCCCTCAACTTGAACTAACTCTGATGGGTTTTGGGGAGTAATCTTTTCAAGGTAGATGAAAAGTCTGTCTTGGAAGTAAATGAAAAAAACCCAAACCTTAGGGAAGTTTGGAAACAATAAGCTGTGTTCCAGTAAGTACAAATAAGGTAGATGGTATTTAAGTGTAGCTTTTTTTTTTAAAGCTTATCCCATGCTGTAAGGAATAAGGAATCCAGCAAAGGTTTTCTCCTGAAAAATGTTCCTAGTTTTGCACATTACTTGCTTAAAAGGAAATTTTATGTTGTTCTTTCTGTGACTCTTGGATGGCGCATGGAAGTGGAATTTGAGAGGTTTGGATTCTATTTTTGACTCTGTCCTTTGCCTAAAAAGTCACTTACTAGGCTTATGTCAAGTCTCTGGCTCATTGTCCCATATTTGAAAGAGCTAAACGTAACAACCTCCTTTTTGCAAGCTTGTTTGAGATGTGTGGCACACAGCTTCTACCACTGACACCACCAGCGGATTGTTCAGTCATCTGCTGTAGTGCTTTACTGAGATAAAAGCCCAAGAGTCTTGCTTGCTCACGCTCTCTGGCCCCTTGAGTCTTGGCTTTTTGACCATGCAAGGACACCATTTCAGGTCAAGAACCAGAGAGATGTCTCCCCATAGACTCTTCAGTGGCCTTCTGGTAGGGCGCCCTTGGGAAGCAAGGATTGAGATGGGCTTGAGCCTTGCCACCCTGGAGAGGCTTGACCCCATGTTCCTGGTTATACCAGAGCAGCGTGGAGAAGGTAGTTCCTTCTTTGTGCCCTCCAGCAGGTGTACTTGCTTCTGGCAGAAAGTGCGGGTCCTGTGGGTTGTGCCAGCCCCTCACCTTTTCTTTAAAGCCAAGTCTGACAGTGCTGTGAACTTGCCAGATGCTCTCACACAGCTATCCAGTGATGCTGGGGAAGATGTTAATTTTTCCATTTTTGAGGGGGAGAATTTGTAGCAGATTTGCTGTCTGTAAGCTTGGAAAGAGATCCATAAGCACTTTGCCCATTGTGCTGTGTATCGCATCCGAAAGTAGTCTGTGCAGTAGAGGAGCACTTACGAGTTGGTAGGGCTTCACAAATATGACAAGTTTTTTGAAAGGAAGCAAGTGTCCAGTTTTGGTCTTCCTTGTGCCTCTAGAAAATAGTATCCTGCTTTTGGTGTGGGTTTGCGCGTGTGTGCGTGTGTGTTCTTCAGTGCAAGAAACTGAAAGCCTTTTTCCACTGATAGAAGTTGGAGTTGGGGAAAGGGATAGTCCTGGGTTGAAAAGTGGTTAGAGGCGGTAGTGCAGCCTCTGCTGCCTGTTCCAGAAAAGATCAACATTTACCAAGAACCTTATCCTAATGCCTTGAAAGCCCGCCAGTGGAGTTCAGTCAACAGTTAGGATTGGTATTTGTTGTTATGTGTGCTCAAGCAGACCAGGGCTGCTCCTTTTGTATGGTTTCCTAGTGGAATATGAGGGAAAGTAATTTTTCTGTTTGTTTGAGAACTCGGACAAAACAATTCAAAATATCCGCACCCTGACCTCTGATAGGATTGAGATAAGAACTGAAATTGCACTGCTTGTAGCTGCAGAATAAATTCTAGATTATAGTGTAGTCCTCACATTACAGATTGACTGCTTGGGTTGCTCTGTGTGTCCAGAAAGGGTAATTACAGTAACTGTTGTTTCAAGTGATCACAATTTCACAGCATCCGTAAATGATTTAAAACATGATTATACTGTGGTCTTTTGGGCTGTTGTTGTTGTTTTGGGGTATTTTTTTCCCTCTAGGGGAGAAAACATGATTAATTTCCTCTTGTAGTATAATAGCACTGATGTCATGTGGGTTGAAGGATTAAGTCCTTTTATTTTTAAAACAGTTGCTAGGGTGTTTAAACCCCTCCTTTTTTAGCCCTGTTTTTTGTTAGTATCAGCAAAAGGGAAAGAAAATCACTTTGAAAAAGAATCTGTTTTTCTTCAAAGTTTCCATCTAATAGTAACTCAGTAACTACATCTTCTCATTTTTCCAATATGGGGTGATTGGGAAGTTGCCAGGTGTTACTAAATCATATTAAGTAGTAACAGTGAGGGGTGGGGGGAGCAACCAGACATTCATTCTTACTTTTCCCCCTCCCTGAAGTGGGATTTAGACCGTACAGTTGCTATACGTTATTAATGGAGCAATAATCTCTGGTAAGCAAACTATGTTCCTTTCTGTCAGACACAAAACCCCAAACCCACTGCTTGTCCTGACAAATACTGCTGAATAAATAAGGCTATGCCAGTAGATCAAATATTTGATTTTTTTTTTAATTCTTTTTTCTTTGCAGAGTATTGGAAAGGGGTCCTTGTGGTGTATAGACCCAGAATATAGACAAAATCTTATTCAGGCTTTGAAAAAGACACCCTATCACCCATATTCGCATGTGTTCAGTACACCTCCCACATCTCAGGCATATCAAAGGTAAGAACTAGATGCGTTTTACAACTCTAAATGTTTTCATCCAGTGTTGCATATGAATCTTGAAGAAGACATTAACTGTAATTAAGTGATGCAGTTTGGAAATGTGCTGGTGAAGAAATCTGGGGAGCGGTGGCATCAGCCTGGCCTCACTCAGTGTTTGTCTGGGCACCTTAACTGCCCATCCCGTCCCCCTGCATGGCAGCAGTGAGTCCGGAGCTGAGCTTGCCAGTATAATGAGCCACAGAGCCTTTGGCAGAACACCTCTAATTAAAATGAATATAAGCCAGTGGGGAGCTCTGAAGTGTCTGCTGATCCCCTTGGTTGTAGGTGAAAGCATGGTACCCTTGCTTGGAGGAGATGGGCTCATTTTTCCCCCAAGCACGATATGGGGCTGGCTGTGCAGTAGATGGGTTCCTATGAGAGCCTGTGCCCGGACGGCAAACATTCTCTATCACAGGTACTGCTCCCTGGGCAGTGCCAGCCATGGATGATCCCAGAGGGGCCTGGGGACAGCAAGAGCTTTCTCTGGCTGGCTGCAGTGACACAGACGTGGAGTGGAATCTTTCATTTGCTTTGCGTTCGTTTTGGTCTGGCCACGGCTAATGTTAGCGAAGGAAGAGAGCTAATCTACAGCTGCTGCCTGCCAAGCCGGGAGCAAACAGTGGGGTTTGACACAACTGTTTCTCTCACTGTGCGAAGAAATTTTCTTCACTCTTTCCCGATGTTGTTGGCTCGGTCACGGCTGGGTCAGACATGCCGGTGATGGGCTGCGCTCCGCGGCACTCCACACGTCCGGAGGGGTCTGACCCTGCCGTGGCAGGGATCATCAGCACCACCTGGACTAGGAAGTGGGGTTCGGGGAGGGAGGAGAACGGGGGTGATGAGTTTCACCCTGAGCCGTGTCATCGCTCG
>JAOEHY010028139.1:0-29335 GCA_025447955.1 Psilopsiagon aurifrons | reverse complement strand
AGGGTGTGGCGAGAGCGCGGCGCGGCTTGCCGGGATTTGTAGTTGCCCGCCTGCTTCCCCTCGCTTCCCCCATGGCAGGGGCTGGCGCTACCGCGACAACGCCATGGCGCAGCCCTCCCTTCCCCTCGGTGGCGTTTCGGGGCTCTTTCCTTCAGTAACTTCCTGCCTCCCCTGTTCCACCTTCGGTGGGGATGCGCACAGCTCCTGCTCACAGGGGGAAAAGCCACACGCCGCTTCCGGGGCAGGCGGAAAGTGGCGGCCATTGGGCTGACAGCGGCCAGGGAGGGAAGGCGGGAAAATCGCCTGTGTGGGGCGGGCTCGCTGGGGCGGAGGGCGCAGCTGGCAGCGGTCCTGCCGGTGTTCGCTGTGCGGCTGCGTTGTCACCCCATCGCCTGGGCATCCGCGGCTTGGCTGCGGCGAGCTTCTGGGAGGCTGTGCCACACGAACTATAGACAGACAGTGCCATTGCTTTGCTCTCAGCTACTAGGCCACTCTTGGAAGTTGATCCATGACTTCCCCGTGGTAATGCCATGCTGGTGACTCCAGATAATTTTCTTGTCACTAAAGTGCCTGAAAATGATTTCCAGGATTAGCAGCTCCATGACCTTGGGGCTCAGGGTGAAACTGACAGGCCTGTAGTTCTGTGCATCCTCCTTATTGCCCTTGAAGACAGAGGTGACACTTGCTTTCCTCCAGTACTCAAGCACCTTACCTACCCACTATGACTGAGCAAAGATTACAAAGAGTGGCTTTGCAATGACATCCTCCAGCTCTCTCAGCATTTGTGGGTGCATCCCGTCAGGGTCCATGTATGTCCAGTTTGCTTAAGTATCCCCTGACCTGATCCTCTTCCACCAAGGATACATCCTCCTTGGTTCAGCCTTTCCTCTGATCTGTGGCGTTTCTGAAGGCTGGTCTTGATAGCAAAGACTCAGGCAAGAAGGCATTCAGTAACTCAGCCTTTTGCACATCCTGAGTCACCAGGTCAGCTGTCATTTAGCAAAGGGTCTGGTTTTCCCTAATCTTTCTTGTCACCTGTGTATTTACAGAAACTATTCTTGTTGTCCCAAATAGGATGGTTTTGATATCCCTGGCTAGATCCAATTCCAATTGGGCTTTAGCTTCCTTAACTTCATCCCTATATACTTGAACAATGTTTCAGTATTTCTCCTAGGTTACACATCCTTGCTTCTACCCTTTGTATGCTTCTTTTATGTGTTTGAGTTTGACCAGGAGCTGCTTCTTCATCTACACAGGCCTCCCAGCATTTTTACCAGACTTCCTATTCGCTGGAATGAACGGCTCATGAGCTTGGAGGAGGTGATCCTTAAATATATAAACCAGCTTTCTCACACCCATCTTAAATCCAGGGCCTTATCTCACGGAGCATTTGCAAGCAGGTCTTTGAAGAGGCCAAAGTTCACTCTCCTGAAGACTAGGATTGTGAACCTACTTTTTACATTCCTCCCTCCCCTCAGGATCCTGAGTTACACCATCTCATGTTGATTGCAGCAAAGGCTGCCTTTCAGCTTCACATTCCCAACAAACTCCTTGTTGGTAAGAGGTCCAGCAAATCACTGCTCTTCATTGGTCCTTTATGACTTGGAAGTTGCCAGTGCACTGGATTATTTATGTCCTACTGTGTTGTCTCTCCAACAAATATCTGTGTAGTTGAAGTCCCCCATGAGGACAAGGGCTTGTGAATGTGAAGCTGCTCTTACCTGCCTACCTGATCTGCTTGTTCTTCCTGGTCAGGCAGCCTACAGCAGACATTGTAATACCACCTTTACCTGCCCTCTTTGAGTCCCTCTCCATAAATTCTCATGTGGTTCCTCATCCATCACCAGGCAGAGCTCTTATGCACTCCAGATGTGCTTTCACATAAAGTGCAACTTCCCCTCCTTGTTTTTCCTAGCCTGTCCATCCTAAGAAGCTGGTTGCCCTTCATTGTAACACTGTAGTCAGGGATGCCATCCATGACATCTCTGTGATCCCAAGATTCCTGCAGCTGCACACAGACTAACTCATCATGTTTATTCCCCATACTCCTTGTGCAGTCAGCCATCATACTGGCAAAACCAATTTTGCCCTCCTTAGTGAGGTGAATCTCATCTCTCTCAAGCAGATGGTGATCTGCAAGCAGTGTCTGGTGGTCATACAAATCAAAACCTTGTCACCAACACCAGTTCTGCAAATGATTATTTACTTGTGCTATTAGCGCACTTCTCATATCCCCTCACTGTCAGGATGATGGAAACATCATTTGGGCTGCCATGCCCATGATTCTTGCTATTTATCTGCTACCGCTCTCCTGCTTCAATGTATGGTTACTTTGAGCCACACAAAGTAAAAGTTGGTATGAATCACCTTTACTCGCTGCATTGGCCTTGAGTAAACTGAACAGTGTAAACATCACCTTTGAGTTGTGTGTCCATATTAAAAGGGATGCTTGCACACAAACAAAGCACTTCACTGGTGCATGCTTATCAAATCCATTATACGCAGGAGAGAAAGAACTCAGGGTTGCATGTTAAATTGACGTTACGGGAATAAACAACTATCAGAATATATTGTGTGGTATTTAACATCAGCACTAATTTAGTGCACTGTCCTGGGTTCAGCAGTAGCAGTCATTGTTTCTCCTTCTTAGTAGCTGGTGCAGTGCTGTGATTTTGACTCTCAGCCTGAGAACAACGCTGATAACACCAATGGTTTTAGTTGCTGCTCAGTAATATTTACTCTGACCAAGGACTTTCTGAGCCTCATGCTCTGCCAGGGAGGAGGGGAAGCCGGGAGGAAGCAGAGACAGGGCATCTGATCCAAACTGACCAAAGAGGTATTCCATACCACAGCACATCATGTCCACTATATAAACTGGGGGCAGTTACCCGGAAGGGTTAAGATCACTGCTGGGTTGGGCTGGGTATCGGTCAGTGCGTGGTGAGCAGCTGTATTCTCTTCCCTTGTTATTTCCCTTCTCATTATTCCTGGTGGTAGCAGCAGTGGTTTGTGTTATACCTTAGTTACTGGACTGTTCTTATCTCAGCCCATGGGAGCTGCATTCTTTGGATTCTCCTCTCCATCACTATGGGAGTGGGGGGAAGGAAAGGGAGGGAGTGAGAGAGAGGCTGTGTGGCTGATTGAGCTTAAACCACGACATGTGCTTATTTTTCTTGTAAATACAATTACTATTACTAATGTTAGTTTTAAGCCTCTTTCCATAGGTGAATGAAAAAATAGCTTTATGATAGAGGATAGACATACTGAGATGCTAGCTTTATATACTACTTACATACTTATTAACAAATGCAACTTAATCACTACTGTTGGACTGTAAAACAACACTGATTTGAGCAGTGGCATTTATGGCTTTATTAAAATAATAGAAACCTGACTATGACTTGGAAAACTAAAGTAATTGTTGCTGCCTGAGCTTTCATATTTTGCATTATAACTTTAATTTGCTAACGGCACATTGATAGCAGCCATTCTGTTTGCATCTTACATTTGCACTTCATTACTTTTGATTCTTGAGGACAGATAATGAGATGCAATAGTAACAAGTTACTAGCACAGCAAAGTGGCATTATTTTTCCAAACCCTGATAGAAAATGAAAATGACACTCATTTTCAAATATTAATGTTTCAGCAGTAATTCATGTAAGTGCTTACTCCTGTAATGACCCATCCAAACATCCTCCTTTTATTTAAACAGTACAGTTAAGGAAAAAAACGTCAGGGAATTGCCATGCAATCACATCAGCATTCCCGATATGCTAACAAAACTCTGAATCTCCGAATTTGTATGTTTCAGGTAATTGCTGGGAAAGCACAGGATCCTCAGTTTGGGTCAGCTTAGGAAAGTTCTTATACAGTTTATTTCATAGAGAGGAGAGAAAATGTAGCCTGCTGGACTTCTTGGCTGCACAGCACATTCGCTATCTAATTTGGTAAGACAGTAAGCATTTTCAACACAGGCAGTACATTGCCAAAGGCAGTAATAGACAAACCTAGGAGAGCATGGCGTGCTCACAGTCTGCTCTTCATGAGCCAGGATCTCCAAGTCCAAACTTTCAAACAGGGTATGGGTATCACAGAAGATGTGGAAGTTCTTTCTGAGCAAACTGTATTTATGAACTCTTTAATGCTCTGTAGTAACTAATTCCATATATTCATTATGTGCCCTTCATTATTTTTTTTCATAGAATTTAAACATATTTCAACATCCTTGTTTCTCTCCTTCCTCATAAAAGTGATTGAAACATTGCTTTTCCAAACATTTATTTCCTTCTTGTGTCAACAATGCATGCTGCCATGTGCTCTTGATCTAGGAAATTTGGATATCTGGTGGTTTGTTTGTTGTTTTTTTTTTTTTACTCCAATATACCATAAGAGGGGACATGCATTAAAACCCAAGATTTATTCAAGAGGGTAAGCTTTTTATCATGCTCTTCTCATATCTCAATCTTTTTCCCCTATAAGAAAGCGAGCATTCTTTCTGAGCAGTTTGTAATAAACGACCACATTCTTTTCCACCGTGATCTTCAAATTTAATCTAAAATGCAATAGTAGAAACAAATAGTTCAAATTATTAGTTTTAGCATTACTTACCTTTTCAGCTGTACAGTCATATCGCTGTTAGGTTTTCTGCAGTAGCCATCAGCCTTCTCCAAATCTGAGTAACAGAAATGTGTTCTTTCTCACTCATGTAAGAAATATTTTATGCTTTGGGCACTGCATATTTACATATCACCAATTGATTTTGGTGCAAATTTTGGGAGAAGCAGCATTAGACTGTTCTCCCTTTCTGTAATTTCCAATGTGTCATCTGTGATTATCTAGTCTTCAATTTTGTGTTCTCAGAACTTGTCAGGGTCATTTTGGAAAACGACTTGTATTTTCTTCCTTCTCGTCATACCACAAGGCTTTTCTGTTAACTTCATAGTTGTGTAAAAACTATTCTACCCATTGGGATAACATCAGTCCTGTACTTTAGGAAAGAAGGAACTGCTCTTTATAGCTTGCTCCCTCTTTACTCTTTGGTAAAACATTAAAATGTCTCCTTCTCTTTGTTGTTCTTTTTATCCAGAACACCCATTGCTCTCCCTTCCCTTTCACCCTACCATGAAAATCCTCCTTTACTCTTTGTGGTGAGCTGCCAGCCCCTCTGGTTTTCCTCCAAAAACTTACCGTCTCAGCAGAACAGAAAAGCACAGAACACCATGACCTGCAATGCTGCACTAGCAACAGGGAGAACAGCCACTCATATGTGGTTCTGTGTGCCTGCCCAAGTGCTTCTGCACCTCCTGAGCAGCAGAACAGCTGCAGCTGTGCTATACCAGCTGTGACAATTTTAAGGTTAGCAAACCCTTGTAAGGTGGGCCAACCTCTTCCACAGCTAAAACTTACCAGCTTTACAGAAGCTGTCTTCAGAACAGTTATTAAAGAGAAAACAAAAAGCAAACAAGAGACAAAAACCCCAACCTTATGTGTCAGAGTGTACAACAGAGGTTGATGTAAGGCCCAGAAGACAGTAAGGACAATAAAATAGAACTAAGACATAGTAATGTTTAATTTTACTTGATAGAAAGTTGCTTCAAAAATATGATTATCTATATACATTCTTATATGCTGTACATACAACTACATATACAAAATGTACGTAATAGCAAACATCCTTCTGTTACATTTTATAGAGAGTAGTTAATAACATGAGATGTAGTTCATACCTGCTTTCATCCTGATCCTACCTAGAAGACATTGTCAGACATGAGACATGAAAAAGGCTAGCAGATCACTTAATTCATACCTCAGCCCCCACTGCAGTCTTCTCCACAGTGCATTTTATGAGTGCATTGCTCTCGTACAGTTAGGTTTGCAGCACTTCCCTTTAGAAAGATTTGGCTGCTAACCTTACCCATTTTTTTTCGCCTGCTTTCAACCTAATACTAATTTCTTTCTGTAACTCAAATCCCCAGAGTTATATAAATCTTCCTCATATCAAGCTAGATTTCTTCGACTTTATATTGTGGGGGTGTTTGTTGGTTTTAGTTTTGAATGCTTTTCATCTTGATTCCTTAGTTGCCTCTTTCCCATGTTTAAAATCGATTCAACCATTGGTACTCTTTGTTCTGTGGGAAGTACACTGAAGCACAAAAGCTACAACCCATGTTTTCTCTCCTTCCCACTCAACCAGCCACTGTAAACCTGAAATCGGTCAGCCAAGGAAAAAAAAATGTACCTTTCCCCCTCCTCTTCCTCCTCAGGCAAGTACAGGGTGTGTGACTGCCAGCTGATCTCTGGGACAAGTGGTGACAGATCTCAAGAGGAACTGGGCAGTTCCTGGGATTTTTCTGGTCCCAGTCCCATTGGGAATGCTCCACCCTCTCTCTAAGCAAGAGGCAGCACACCAGCGTTGAAAGACAGGGAGTAGAAGCTGGTTAACTCAGCCGTTTACTAGTCACTTTCAGGAAACTGTCCTCCATTTCCTGCCTGGGGGGATCAGGCAACCTTACTCTATGGACGTGGGGCTCAGGGAAGAAGGGAGAGTGAGAGCTGCCAAACCTGCAGAGTTCCAGCAGCAGCAGGCCTGTGAGAGAAGCCACAGCCTCCACAACCAACCAGGCTATCCTGGAGGACTCTTCCCAGAGTAAGAGGGAACATGACTTCTTTCATTGCCTTTCCAGCTTTCAGAGGTTAAAAATGAGCTGCTGCTTTCCTGCAAGCATCTTGAGAGCTGAAGTTTCATTGCCCTAAGAATATTTAACAGCATCCTTAAATATCTATTTTATATCTCTGCTCATGTGGCCCTTTCTAACCCTATGCTAGCCAAACATAAGGTTCATTTCACTTGGAAATTTTTCTCTTCTCTTTTTATACTTCTGTACCTTTTTAATATTAAAATGCAAGAGCTTTCTCTGATCAGGAAAGCAGTTTTCCATCAGCTGTCAAGGTGAGGGCAAGGGGATTACGGTTCCTCTTATACATTCTTTTGGCATTACTTTAAATAACGTTTTTTTCTAACTAAGGGGAATTCTACTTATATTCTTCAGAGCAAGTTTATGTTTTCTGAATTACTGCATAACATGCATATATTTAATAATATCTTAAAGCCAAAAATATTAATATGCCTTTATTTTCTTTCTAAGTTGTGGGATTTTCATTTGTTTAAGAAAATAATTCTCAGGCTTCTCTTCTGCTTACAGTATCTCTGTCCACCGTTGCTAGGCCCGTTTAGATTTTATTTCCTTTTTATTTTATACTACTCCACAGTCTCCGTTGAGAATCTGTACTGGTATGAAACAATCTTCTGTTATTCCTTGTCTGAATTCCTGAGATCCCCCCCGCAAGCTTGGTTGGGAGAGGGCGCTGGTGAGCTGCTGGAGAGACAGGACTCCGCCTTAGAAGTGGGCTTGAAACATTCCTCCTGACCTTGTGGGGCGAGAGGTGGAGGAGTAAGGTGGCGGTCGCTTTGCTGCACTTGTGCATTAGTAGCTGGTGAATCATCATCCTGCTGGTCTTGTGTACTGGGAGGAACAGCGGAAGAGATGATGCCCTGAGGAGCAGCTGTTGAACCACTGTTGAGACAATTCATAACTAATCTTGAAATGCTAACATTAAATGTACGAGTACTATTGTTCTTAGTTTGTGAGCAGCAGAGTGAGTTAACTAGTTAACCAACTGCATTGACACATTCCTCTTTTCCTTGTTTCACCTCAGCCTTATGATTCTGAGATGGTGACTTGTCTGTCTCTTTAGATTTGACTCCAAATTACTTCTCTTGAATTGTAACTGTATTCTGGAGAAAGGCGGAGGAGGTGGGCAAGAAAGGAGGAGCAGCGAAGGAGAATGTCAAAACTGCAGTATCACCAGTTAGTAGCTTGTGTGTAAACTGTTACTAAAGGTACTGCATAGCATAGGTACAGACCCCTCTGTACTTCATTGCTGGAAGGTGAACTGAAGGCATTAACAGGGAGATTATGTTCACTTTTAAATTCTCATTCTCTTACAAAGAAAACTTGTGTCATCTGAGTTAAAGGAATCACCACCGTTATCTTAATTACTTACAAGATATGTAAATGCTTTTGCAATGAGGAAATTACGAACAGATGTAAAATGAATCGATTATAAAAGCATTCAAATAAGCATTTTATTCAAGAGGGACTATGCAGGCAATATCTGGTTTCAGTGGATACTGGACTAGATATTACACAAGTGCTTATCAATAACACACATAAAGGCATGTTTAAAATATCAAGTTTAAATTAAAAGGTCTGTGGGCAGTATTAAAAAAACAACCTAGAAGTGTTATAGTGTTAGCTCAAGATAAGGCTTCAGGACTACTGTGTCTGTACATGAGAAGATTAGGAATTAGCAAAATTTGTGGATTCATCTGATGAAGACAAAGATTTAAAATATAAAATATTTAAGATTTAGTGCTTTCAAAAAACACAGTCTGGGTTTCTGCGCTGTTATTTTGCCACCTGTGTCAAGGACAAGGAAAAATACTATAGTGAGTCAATGCACACTGCACGACAGAAGACACACATTGCAAATACAGAACATCTTCGTTTATGAAGCTTTCTCATCTCTAGGTGAAAAGCACTAACATGGTAAACTGTATTTTAGCCAGGCTGTTGCACTTGTTTATTGTTTCCAGATGGGAAAGCCTGTGTATGTGGACTCTTCCAGTACATATTATTGAGTATTTCTCAAGCAGTAATTCATAGACCACTTGTGGTCCACAGGGTACTACCAGGTGCATTAGAGAGGAATTTTAGTAGCAAAGTACTGCTATTTTTCAAACAATTGTGTTGCAACATAGTCAAGTACCTTGGGGGTAGGTTTTTTGATTAGTTGTTTAGTTTTTGGTTTGTTGTTCTTACGAAGTGTCTTACCGTTGTAGATACAGATTTTAAAGCATGCACGAGATAAGTGAACTAGGAAGAAGTAAAATACTACTGCAATATGGAAAGTGTAGGTAAGGAAAAATCTGTTCTCCCTGTCTCACTGATTTTAATCTCTTATCCTTTCCTTGTTAATCTCTTATCCTGTTCCTGAGGAGAGGCTTGAGAGTGCTGGCACTTTTACCTCAAAAAGGGTCAAGCAGATCTATCTGTGTATATTAATATCTGTTGGGAAGGTGTAAAGAAGATGGTGCCTCTTCTCAGTGATGCCCGGTGGCAGGACCAGAAGCAATAGGCACAAACTGAAACACAGGAACTGACATCTGACATCACAAAACATCATTTCACAGTGAGGCTGACCAGGCACTGGCATGGGTTGCACAGAGAGGTGGTGAAGTCTCCATCTTTGGAGATACTCAACTGAACTGTACATGGCTCTGAGCAAGCTGGTCTAGGTGACCCTGCTCTGAGCAGCAAGAATTGGACTAGCCAATCTACAGAGGTGCCTCTCACCTCACCTCTTCAATGATACATACATTTGGTGTATGTGGGAACAATACTATGCAAATAACCGACTTTACTGATGATAGGGATGGGTTCAGCAATTTCAGACTGAAAGATAAGAATAACCATAATAAGCAAAAGGTTATTTAATAATTCCTCTGTCACAATAATTTAGATTCTTCTGGCAGTAAAAGATTGCTAATGTAGCTTTCCAGCAGTACTTTTATCAGTAGGTATAAAAGAGGTGCCATTTTCTTTATCTTTACTTGTGGGTTAATTGAGGTGCAAGAGGTGACATGAAAATGGAACTTGCTGGTCTCTGGAGATCCTACAGAGAATAATAAATAAATAATGCCAAACTTAAACTAGACATATTGATCAAAGTAACTCCATGCATTTACTTCTGTATTCCATTCCTATAATTTAATGGCCTCGTGCCTCTTTGTCTAGAATGTACAGCTTTTTCTGTGCCATCATGTGGAGATGGACTGCTTCTGTATTACTTATTTTCATAACCTTGTACATAAAGTATTTACCTACTTGGCCATGCCTGTGTGAACACATATCTTCATGGTAATTTTAAGACTGCTTTTAGATTTTGTTACCACAGGATAATAAATTACACATTGCAGACTATATTAGGGTTTTTTTTCAGACTTACCAAATGCTATGCTTCTGAAAAGCACCTGAGTTAAGATCTTTGCTTAAAATTGGCTTCTTGGTGCAATTGTTCAGTTTTTGTCCCATCATTCGTCTAATTAAAGCATCATCTGTGTTTGGAAACAACTGTTTAGTGATTCCTGCAAAACAGACAACGTATGTGAGGACTGCAGATCAGGGAAACAATAGATATGTGATCTAAAATGCATTTCTTGCATCTTTGACATTTCCAGCTACTTTAGCTTTAGCTCCAGTTACTTTGTTTTCTCCACACACTACTTCATAGGTTTTCCATGTGCCAGCTCTGTGCTTTCCATACTGCTGTGTCTGCTCTTGGCAGGCTCAAAAGGAACTCCAGGGCCACAGAGGTTTCCTGTAGCAAGTGATTGGTGTTTGCTCATCCTCCCTCCCTTTGTTCTGTTCTTGATCAGAGAATCCTTTTCCTGGCCTTATCAGTCCTCATGCCTCTGAATCTTACAGTGCTTTTTAATTAATTTTCATTTGCAGGTGATGTCTGTTTCCCTTAAAAATTCCCTTCTGTTTTGCCTGGCTAACTTATTTTGAATGCAGTACTAACAGGACTCAACATCAGGAATGCGATTCCTGCACCCCTCTTCTTCATCATCTTCCCTTTCCCTTGATTTTTTATCCCCTTTCATTTCATTCTTAAGTCTTACAGTTTCTATCTTCTTTAAATAATCTGATCTACTAACTCATTTTCTACAGTCTAAACCTCCCAGGCTTCCTTCTTGTTTTTCTTTTTCTCCTGTATAATGCTGACACTTCTCTATTTGAATTCAAGAGTATTCTGATTTCTCTTTAACAGACTTCTCTGACATCTCTACAGGCTCCCCTTTATCACTGAACCCTCTGCAGCATGCTGTATTCAGTATCCTGAATATCTTCTTCCCTTTTCAGCTTTGGCTAGACCCTTCCCCGGAATTCACCTTTAGGAGTCCTTTGTAGCTCTTAGAATCATACAATCATTTAGGTTGGAAAAGACTATTAAGATCCCTCAGTCCAACAGTACTTCTCATCCCATGAAATCTTTTTAAGTTTTCTCATACATCATGCTGAGATCGTCTCATCTTACTGCCTCTAAAGATATTTTCACTGTCTTAAAGATCCCTTCCATTTCTGTTTGGATTTTGGTCCTTGTTCTCTAGCTAGGTACTTGAGGACAAGAGGTTTCTGCAACTGGTAACTTTTGAATCTGCTGGCCAACTTCAGTAAAACTGGACTAGGGTAGAGGAGCTGGAGATAAGCTGGGAAGGGAACAGACAGTACAAGAGAAAGGCAATGGGAGAGGGATTTTAGCACAGAATTTAGGCTATGTTGCTCAAGTATAAAGCTGTAGGTGTAAACCAAATAAAAAACATATTTCATAGGCTCACAAAATACTGTTTTCTTTAAAACTACTACTTCCATCTGCATCTTTCCTATACACCAAACTTCTGCCTTAAAGCTCAGCATAAAACAAATTTTGTTTGCTTCTCTGATCACTGTTCCTGTCTTCTATACTTACTCTCTCATTTTGCCTCCAGCGCTGTTTAAAATGTCAGAATTCATAATATTCACTAACTTCAGAATACAGCAGACATCATTTTACATTTGACCCCAGTGTGTCCTCTCTTTGTCTTCCATATCTGTTAGCATCATGATCTGAGTTTGACTGTTGTAGATTAACCTTTCAAAGGCTAAAAAAATTTACAGTATCACTGTGCCTGAGTAGCCACTTAAATAAACCCCACAAAATTCACACAACAGAAATACTGCTGCTTAGCATTTCACTGCCAGTATTTGTAACAGATGGTTTAAATGTATGTAGCTGCAGAAGGAAATATGAAACAGCACATCACCTGAGCAGACCAGCTGTTAAGCATTACAGCCCCTCCCTCAGAGAAAGCCCTCTGTCAAGTCACTGTCACATTGAGTAATGTTAACAAGCCATCACCTATGATCTCCTGAACTTCATTCTGATTCATAGCTGGTTTTGCCGCTTTATCCTTTGAAGAGGAGGACTTTGCACCTGTCAGGCTGTGTGTAGCCATGTATTCATGTGTATAAAGTGCTTGCATCAAGTCATTTATAAACTTTTGAGGTTTGCTCTTGTTACAAAGTGCAATCTGCCATTTTTCAATCTTGAACTGGAAGACAAAATTGGTCATAGGCATAACTATTGCAGTTCTCAAGAAATATTATATAGAATTACCTCTGAAATATCTTTTTAACTTTATTTTTTGAAACCACAATTTCAAATGGAATCTTTGTAAACTGTGTTCTTGATAGCAACACTAAACCTTCATAGCACTCTGTGGCTGGAACTATACATGCAGGTTGATTTTTCTTATCAGAATCAAGTATTGGGGAGTGTAGCAACCCCATTCATCCTAGCAAACACTTCCCCAGGCAATCCTTATTACTCACTAGTGGAGGCAGGACATCTTCAGGCATATCTAACTCCTTCTGCTTGTACTCCATGCAGGCTGTCCGTGCTCCAGTTCTGGCACAGATTCTGCACAGCCTGGGGAGCATGGCACTATGCCCAAGCTAATATTCCATGCCCTAAGAACTGTGACATCTGGTCTTAGGCTTTGAGGGTGACTTCTACATGCAGCAGTTGTACAGCCTAAGCATTTGAACTCTCGTAACAGGCAGTTTTGAGATACCCTTAAGTCAGGTTAGGTTGCTTAGAAAATTAGGACTTTTAATTTCTTTGGAGATGGTAGGTCAAATTTGGTGTATTGCCATAGTCAGTCGAAATCACACCTTGATAATTTTTAATAGTTTCTTTGGGATTTAGAACCCCACAACAACACACAAGAATGATTTCCACCAACCAGCATGACTCAGTGCATAAGAATGTAAATTGTGAATGCAGATGCTAGATTTATTCTTTTTGTTGCATCTTTCTATTTTTCATGTGCAGCCTTTGTGCCTCTGATTTCCCAATGATGCTCTGTTATAATTGCAGAAAACAGGGGATCTTCTTTACTCAGTATTATGTATTTCTACTGGTGTCTAACACAAGAGCAGGAACATACCATTCTCCATTTACTTATTAACTGTTTAAAGAGACGGCTGGTATTTTTCTTAGATTATCACTGAAACACTACTGTTCCTCTTTGGCATCAAAAACATCAGCATGAAAGTTATCCTTGGATCTCAGTATTTTCTTCATGCATCCACAGTCACAGATGTGCAAAGCTACTGAAATCAAAACCAGTTTTAAAGTGGAGCACCACACTGAATCAGGTCTGGTATTTCCCACAGAAAGAGCCTTCTGCACAAGGAGCTCATTAGCCATGTCATCAACTGAATGATGATAAAATGATTTTTACTGATGCTTATTTTTTTATATTGGTTATACTATAGCAGTAAAGTTTGTACTGTATGAGGTTAGTTTTTGTGCCTGAAATTGCCTTTTAACTGACCTGTTTTTCTGTCTGTTGCTCCTCATCTTCCACATTCAAAGTTATTGGTGAGCTGGAGTTACTGTGCATAGCTGCATATGAATCTACTAATGGATTGTTAGATGCTTTCCAGACAGCATGTGAATGCAGACTAGATGCAGATGATGTCACTCCCCCTTTGAGCAGTGCTTCAGCCATCCCTACCAGTTCCTCAAAATGACTGACTGCTTGTGGCAACACTGAAATCAAATGGAAAGGAAGGGGCAAAATAGTAATTGAAGTTTTCAGACTCAAATAAGCATGTATATTTTTGCAGTTGGATTCCTGCTACAATGCAAGAGAGTCAAACTAGTCAGCAAAAAGGCTTTAATACACTTTTTTCCTGTTCTCTCAAATGTTTACCTGGTATTCTGCTCTCCCCACCCATGAAAAGACGGCCTCTGTTTCTAGAATAGAATAGGTCAGTTCTCTGCAAGGCCAAGAAGAACCATTAGTTTATACCCATCATGGCACTAAGCATGCTATTTCTCCTTCTGCTATCTCAAAATCTCCACAAGTCTGTAAAGGTATCAAATATGGGGTAAATAATGTTATGCCTGATTTATTTATTTATTTTTAAGTTACAGAGATCGCATAGATTTTGGTTTTATTTTTTAATCTATAAAGAATATATTTTAAATACCCTTTTCTTCAAGTAATATTTAATTTCAAATGCAAACTTTTATTGAGTCCCTTGAGAAAAATCAAATCAGAGCAAGAAGGATACAAGGGACAAAGAATCGGGAAGATACAGAATCACTAAAGTACAGAAAATACTGTAAAAGGCTAATACAAGTACTTACACTGCAAGAGAATGGACCTAAATGTTTCAGAAAAGATGTCAGACACTAATAGAATGTTTAAAAATAATATTCAAAAAGGTGGAGATGAATGATTCAAACCAAGATGAGTAACATATGGAATGGGATCAGGTGGGCAGCAAAACTGATAAGCACTTGAAAAATCAGATGAGAATAAGAAAGGAGATACTAGGCTGTCTAGGGATGGTATGATGTAGCTGGCAAGGGAAGGAGCAAAAAATCTTTAAACCTTATTCATTCACTAATGTTTTGCAATTTTGGATTCAGTCTTGGCTGCCCCAGCTTAAGGGAGAGGGACAACTAAGAAGAGCTTCAGAGATGATCACTAACTGACGAAGGACTCATTTATAAAGGAACCTCTGGGAAAGGACTACATTTATTGCTCCTGGAATCAAGATTGCCAATAATGAGGAATTACCAAAGTAATTAGAGATTAAATCATTCCAGAATAAATAAAATTGCAGTAGATGAAGAAAGACTGCTAATAAATAGTCACTTGGACTGGTCAGTGGAGTGTTTGAGCTTAGCCAATGGTTACAAACAGCATACAGAAAGGTTCTCTTGGAAACAACTGACAGGATTTAGACAGATTTTTCCATTTGTAACTCTATGATTGCATGGCCCCTGTGTCAGACATTTTCTTTAAGTGCTGCTGGAATTAAATGTTGCCATGTATCAAACACCTCGATGCTAACAGTAGGCCTTGATCATGTCAGGTGCTTGAGCATCATAATTCCCATCTAAATGGCCTCTTATAAATCAAGCTTTTCCATGACCTTCAGGCTTTCCTCTTCATCAGAATACTTCCCCTTGACTTTACCTTGAAGCATCACCAGCGACTGCCTCAGGCGGCAGTTTTCTTTCATAGTGTCTGTCAGCTTCCGCTTGAGACCTTTTATTTTGGCACACAGTTCTACCTTGGACAGTTGAAATAAGGGCTCTTCATCCTCGCTGCTACTTTCACTGTACAAAAAGTTGCTTCCTGAGTAAGGTTCTCTCTGAAAAACAAACCCATGCAAACTGCTACCTAGAGCAACAACAACATAAAATTAATGCATTAAAATATCTGGATAAAGAGAATATTCTCTTTGTACACAGAATCTCTAAACAGACTTGATGCATTTTAATAATAGCTGTTTCTGAACATAGTTATTACCATTCCTCTTAACAGTAAAAATGAAATGTCAGTGTAATACTTAACTGTTAGCTATTTCTCTATTTTCCATTCACTAATTTTCCAAGGTAGTGTCTTTTAGAACTGTTAACTTCACTAAAACAGAAGTCCTATGCCCCCCTAAATAAATACATTCCAGTTTGTTTTTTGCTTAACACATCAAAATTGCTGAAGACGAGATGTTTACCTGTTTGTTAACTAAAGATGTTTCAAGCTGACTCAGGATGTTGGGAGGAGCAGATGCCTGCAATGATTTCTTTCTCTTTATATGCTTCATCATCTTCCCCTGTAAACAGGAGCATAATAGTGCCTTTGCATTCCTATAGAGCCTTTCACTACAGTATCTCCTACTATACCATTAACTTTATTCACTGTGCGCTTGACATTCTCAGTATTTCTGAAAAATATGTTTGTAACTTTTATGTTTCCTTTTCTTACATTTTGTCAGTGCTGATCTCAGCATAGTGCAAAGCTCAGAAAACCTGATCTCTTTCCTTTCTTATGCAGTGGTCAGATTTCTGTCTTATGGGAGAAAATGTAATAAAGCTACAGAGCTGCCACGTCTTGAACAAGACTTTTTAAGTAGCAAAGGACAAAATCTGCTGGCCTAAATACTGTGGCAGGTTATTGTGCTGAGGTACTACATGAAGATGCCTACATTTATGATACGTATTTTTGTATTATATTGTGAATAACCAATAATTACAGTCTATTTCATTCCATTACAGACCTACCAATACCAGGCACAGAACGAGAGAAACTCACCTCTTCTTTATCCAGGTCACTGTCCTCACTTTCCAAAAATATCATTTCTATCCTCTTCCTCTTGCCTTTTCCAACAACTTGTATTTTTGTAATTTCATCTGCTCGTAATATCTTTTGCATCATTTCCACCAGCTCTTGGGGGTCATCTGAAGTGATGGGATAAAAAAAACAAAGTCCAAAGCACAGAAAATCAGGTAGCAATACAACCAGATTAAAATTTCCTGTCAGGCAAATGCTCCGGAACTGCACTCACCACTCATGTACACAACTTTCACCAGGTGCCTTTCTGTCTTTCTTTCTCCCACAGGCCAGTTTACTAGCACGTGCTCATTTGGTTTCAGAAGTCTTTCTAGATCGTCGTCATCACTGGGAAGGTCCTGTATCCATGAAGTCTCTCCAATTTGCAGTGAATTATCATTTACAAAATCAAACAGTGTGAATTTTTTCATTGTTAAGTGGTTTTCTCGTCACACAGACACTGCCTGCAGGATGTCATCGGAAAAATAGCTGTTACCATGTCATGCCACAGGAATGTTACAAGGATACTTTAAAAAGCCCCAACCAACCTTCCTATTCCTGGATATTGGTAATTATCTTGTATTAAAATATACTGGACAAAGAAATGCAAACTAGCCAAGCAGCATGTTATATCTCCCCTGAAAGATGGGAGATGGGTTCCTCATTACATGTACATGAGGCAGTTGCCTCCAAGACTATGCACAGAGAACAACCTGCACTCACAGAGCCCTTGGTTCCATATTACTACAATGCCTAATCTATCTCCTGTCTGGGATCTCTAGGTTACTACGACATTTGTGCTAACAAAACTTTTCAGTCCAAACTCTGACTAAAAGATATAGGTGTGATAAAAAATCCCCAGAATGAAAGAAAGTACTAGCTATACATGCTATTGAGAGGGATGTATGACTTCCAGGGCTGTATTAATCATGTCACAGCCAGCAAGAGGTACAATTGCAGACACAGACACCCAACCCACAATAATGCAGGACAACTGACTGGACAAGGTATGACACATTCTGCCAGTGGAAAATTTGACATAAAAAATCATACAAAAGAAATAACAGGACTGAAAGAGAGCTGAGCTGCTTCATGAAGAGCAATGCCAATAAGGAGAACCACCCCCAAATATCCTTTGGGATAAACTGAATCCTTTGCTCAAATAAAAAAAAAAAAAACTTTTAAAGAAAGGGTCATTTCTGGGCTTTTTAAAGCACTGAAGTTCTGCACTGGGAGAAGGGAACAAGTCATACTTTGTGCTTCATTTTTCTAATTAAGCTGACATGCCTTATACAAAAGTGTGAAATGTAACACACACTATTAAACTCTACTGGAAATGTAACCAGTTTATTTAAGTGTTTCCGTTATACTTGAAGATATTTTATACTTTATTAAATCAGATAAACCGATAAATAGAAAATGTGATTTTGTCAAACCTTGATTTTTTTTTCCAGCAAACATATGGTTTAGCCTCTCAGTTCATAGGGGTAAAATACTTCAAAGGAGCTGAAAACTCATAAATTCCCAGACGTGATAGCATGACTTGCAATTTACTTGGCCTCAATCAGTCAGAAGCAAATCTAACGCCTCATGCAGCGGCTGCCAAAAAGGAAACTCGGAGCTAGGAAGGGAGAATTACACAGTGCTATTATGTCGAAGTGAGAAAATCTGGCTGCAGTACTTCAAGAGGCAACGTCAATTCATTTGGAAACCTAGCTCACCACTACTCACCATGTCTGTGCTACGCCTCAACAAAGCTGGCTTTTCACACAGAGGTGAACTTGTTAATTTGCTAAAGACAGCTGTGTTCTTGTCAACATGTTTACTGATACAATGAGACAAGTGTTGTAAGAAATCCACCATTAAAGAGATATTAAATCATGCTTTTATGCAGAATGTGTTCAGTGCACTAGTAGTAGGATATCTAAGTACTGCCCTGCTGAAGAAAGAAGACTATGTTTGCAAGAATTCATGTTAATCTTCTTTAAAGACAATTAGACTGGGAACATCCCTCCCATGTAAATAAGAGAGGGGTGGAGTCTGAGTATCTATGGAGGGGAAGCAGACTGAATATCTATGCCTAGCATGAATCACCATAGGCCTCATTCTGCCACTGATCCATGCCAAATGGATCCTCATACCTCAGACAGGGATCATTCAAATGAACAAACGTACAGACAAAGCAGAACCCAAAGGAAGAAAAGTTTCAGCATTGACCTCACTAGGGCTAGGTGATGCCCAAAATGAAACAGCATGTTTGCCCTAACGGCAATATACAGGATTTAAAACATTTGGTGTATGCAATCACAGTGGGCATCAGTATTCTTCCTTCTTTTTCAAAATGCTTTTGAGTGTGTACTCCAGCCAGTTAACATGAAGATGTTAACTTCCACCTCTGATCAACCCAGCACAGCAATCCCCATTCACAGTTCTCAAATGAAACTTTCCCACCCTGGGCCCTTGGCACTTGTGAGCTACTTCATTACCCTCCTAAAAGCCCATATAAGATGACAGAATTGCAGCAAAGTTTGAGCTGCCAGTGTGCTACAACTAACAGCTGATGGACTGACTTCTGTATTCTTTTAATGCTTCCCTGTAGTCCTCTAGCAGTCTGTATGTTGTCTCTCATTTTGTATTGAGACATCTTCTCTGAGCTACAGACATTCTTGTGCTCTGCACTCACAGGGTTAGCAAGCAAGCCCCAGATTTCCAGGGATAGATTGAATACACAGGCTGTTCACATTATGGAGGGCAACCAATGACTCCCCGTGGCACTGGGGTTATTCACATACACACTGTGCCAACACTGTGTACATTGATAGTAAGTTCAAGAGCTTTTGGAAAATATTAGACTTGCATACATGCAATTCAGCTTAATGAAATAGATGCACATGTGGACTTCTGGATGTTTGGAGCCCATGACAACAGTGTAGTGCTGCTGGAAGGTGCTGTGAAGCACACGTCCAGCAAAATTCCCCATAGTCTTTACACCAGACAAGCACCTGGATCCACAAAAACCCATCCCATCACTCAAAGCCAGGGACAGTTTTCACCATGGTCATGTCAGGATTTGGAGCTCAGCAGTTTGTCTAAGTTAGCTGTAAAACTCTTCTAAGCTGTCAAGATTCTTGCCTTCAGTGGGAGGATGTACTAGTAAACAGCTAAACTGACTTCAGCAAGAGCCTTAACAGCTGCCAAGTTAAAGTACAAAGCTACACAGGATGCTGAGAAAAATGAGGAATGCATTTCACAGAGAGTCAAGGAGGAGGGATGGGGTCAAAGCACTCCTTTAGCTCCTGGTATGAATCTGAAAGCCGCCCAGCAGCTTCCCGAGGCTTGTGCTCAGTCCTGTTGCTCCTGCTGCTTTTGAAGGGACCAAGGCAAGAAAGCAATTGTGAGGCAGCAACAGTAACTGGCTACATCCCCTCTCTGCTGCAGCTCTGCTGGGCACCCGCTCAACTTTGCATTACAGATGAAATGACAAAATTATTACATTGCCAAATAAAAGGAACAGAGTGCAATAGTTGATAGTATTTTTCTGTCATGGAGCTATGGCTTCAGCTTCTGCAGTAGACATTAACCAAGCTATGTCTTTTCACAGAATTTATTGTGACAATCCATGGGCCCTGGGAATAATACTCATCTTTGTCTGCTGGCATCATCTCTAGCCAGTGACTAAAGGGCATGGAAAGGTAGAACAAAATGTCTCTAATGAGGAAAAGGAACAGTAAAATACTTCACTTACTGGAAGTGAAGTCCTGCCATGTTTTCTCACCCCGTTCTCCCACTGCAGTCAATGTGAACTGAGTCAGGACTACTGGAGATGCCTCCCTCTAAAATGTTTTTTTTTTGCCAAAACAGACCAAAGGCAAAATAAACTGTACCATCAGGAAAAAAGCCCACAGCAAACCAAACAAACCTTCGGGACTGGTATTGCCCTTACCAAACTTTTACTGACTTAATAATGAGGGGTTGCCTAGCCATGTTTGCTTCAGTCACCAAGAAAGAGGTGATTCATCTCACCTCAAGACATGTATCTAAAAGATAGCAGATGACTGACTCTCTGGAGAGCCTGTTTCTCTCCACTGACTATCCAGGGGTAGGTATGTTTCCTTACAGGAGCTGCTACGGTCCAACTCAACCTACATTAGGTTTTTCTGATTTTGAATAGTAGGATAGATTCCAGCAGACCTTCTGCTATAGGAAGCCAAAAGGATGAGGTCTTTTAATGTGTATCTGGCCCATTTTAAATCTAATACAGTTCTGCAAGACATCACATAAGATTTCTGACACTGACTGCTTTGTTCAGTGGTTTAATTGGAAGATATATAAGGGTTCACAAACATTACCGTGCGTGCAGCGACTAACCACAGAGAGAATTAAATGACCTTTGAAAGCCACTTATGCTTTGTGAGTTACTTTATTCTGCTCTATTCTCCATTTGAAAACACTCACTACTTATTTAAGTACTGAAATGCAAATCTACGATTTTTCACTCTTCTAAGACAAATCTGTCTTTACTTTTTCTAAAAGAAGGTTATTTGTAGAAGGGGTGAAAAAAAGAAAGAAGGAGCCATTTAATTTTAAAGCTCTGCAGAGAAAACATTAATTGGACTCCTAATTTTTACAAACATGTTAACACCTCACATTCTGCACAGATGCTACACATTTGCACACAGAATATTGTTACTAAGCAACCCCAAAAGCCAGAACAAGAAAAACCCCCACCAGAACCACAAAAGTCCTTTAAAGATATATCTCGCCCTTTGACTGACATAGTCTGTTCCATTCAGCCAGAGTCAGCAGATGGCTTGCTGAGATCATTAATTCTCTTTCCTTTCAGTAAATGCAGTGTAAAGTATTACAAATGCACAAGATGAGATTGTATGCCCACTCAATGGGTCTGACTCTGCCATCTTAAAATAGGGCTATGCCACTGATTTCAGCAAAACAAGAAACTGTACCACAACCGTGCAACGCAGATCCCTAATATAGTACTAAGATTTTATATCATCTACCCTCTAAGTCCAGCCTTTGATAATCCCAGTTTTCTTTGAGGAAAAAAAACCCATTCATCTACCTCACTCAAAACTATTTATTTCCAATTGAGCATCATAAATTGTAGTCACAGATTTGGTTTGTGTTACTCAGATTGTGGCATTTTACACTGAACTTGTCAGGACACTAAATACAATGTTGGTATAAAACTCTTGAGCTGCGCTGAAGTCTCAAAATCCCCAGCACTCTGTGGCAAGTATATGATGGAAAACATAACCATACTGAAGAATGTTACATACTTTCTTGTGGGTTCTAATCTTATTCCCCTGATACCCAGTGTAAGATTTACTAACGATTTTAGTGGAATTAGGCACTGTCGGAAAAAGCAGAACTGTTGTTACCACTCAAAAGATTTACAATGTGATATCTTAGTCATTTTATGGGGACATGTGACTTAAAAGCACAAATGTGCTCCTCTCAGCTGAGAAATACAGAGTACAGATTTTCCAGAATCATCAGTATCGCTGTGTTCCAAATTCATCTGGAAACCTGGGGGAGCATCTATAAGAACATTACTGCAACTTTCAAGATTATAAATGCACAGAAATGATCCCACTTGCCTTCCACAGGAAGGATAAAATGACATGATTTTTGCAAGTGCTATCCAACACATCATTTCTTGACGATAAAGTGCTCTCCTGGTGTGACTAGCTATGAAATAATCTGAGATACTTCTCTAAACAGCGATCCTATTCATGGCAAAGGAACATCTTCTGGCCTTATTTATGCAGATAGTCTTGCTGACTTCAAAGCCTCAGCAGCATTTACAATCCACAGGATTATACATAGAATTTGGCCCATACATTTGTCCCACAAACCAGAATCTATTTATTTGAGTGACCCAAGGTATTCATGAAGTCATTATTATTTTTCACAGTAGTGCCCTCCATGAGTTTTAGCAACCTAGAAGTTCTATAAAATAACATTAGCATCTAAATATGCCAAAGCCCTTTGCAGGGCTGTGGCATAAATCAAAAAGCTTGAAGTTTGTTGGAAAAACTCTGATTTTTGTATCAAAAGAATAATTTTATTTGTAATACTGAGTGATAGAAAAGGGTGAATAATTCATTTATGAAGCAGGTATATTCGGTAAGCCTAGAAGTACAAAACTTCTGTTCTAACTTTCATCCAACTAACAGTGAAACAGTGTTCATTTTAATAAATTACAAGACTGTAACCTAGCACTGTTATTGGGCTTTCAGTGGAGGATTTAGTTCTAGATTAAGATGCCTACATTTAGATGTCACTGTTGCACCAGGTGTCTGATTTACCACTGCAGCCACTGGAGAGCTAGGGATCAGTTTGGCTTCCCATATGCAAGTATCTACTGCCAGTGTCCTCTGGTATTCTGCTTGGCCATCAGCTGCTAGACCAGAAATGCAAACCCCCCACAGGTCTTTTATGTCAACTGCCATCCCTTTGGAGATGTCTCAGCCTTCAGCAACCAAACAGTCATAAGAGTCAAAGCCTTACTGAACACGATTAAAACTCCCTGGAGAACAATTCAGCTTATTTCAAGTGCTCTAGGGCTCAATTCAGTTGCCTAAAAATAAATGTGTGGTGCAATGTTAGATACCATATATTATTATACCTGACCTCCAACGGCTTCTTGTGAGGGGCACATGTCCCACACAGGGCCTAAACCCTCTCCCAGGCTCATGAGGGTGGTTACTAACTCCAGGCACCTCAAATGGCACTGAACACATCAGTTCATGAAAGTGAACTGTTCTCCGGGCCCCAGTGATTGAACCGAGTTTAAATAGCTTAGATACCTCACATGATTATAAAACACATAAATTTATTTATCCTTATCTTAATCCCATACTCAGAGAAAGATCTCCATGAAGATGCCAAATGACAAGACATGAAGTTATCTTAATTCTACATCACAGATTAGTATATTTATTACATAGCTATTTCAGAGTCAACAGATGGAAAACTAATACCATTTTGACTGGCTTGTTCACAAATGCCATGCTCAACAAAATGTACTAACATACAACCAATCAAAATCGGTTTATTTATTGAGCTGGATGAGACACCCAAGCTACAGGAATATGAATAGTCACATGAAAGCTCTTTCCATGCAGGTTAATATATCTAAACTCTTAGAAGCAGTAAGTAGCCTGGGAGGAGAAACTAGTCAGCATGGCTCTGTAGAGTCCAACACTTGGCTACACTCATTCTGACCTGGCTTGGGCAATTCAACATAACACCTCTTAACAGCTCCCAAATTATAAAGGTTAAAGACTGGCGATGCATTCACTTATTTTGTCTAAAGATGTTTATGGGAAGGCAACATCATTAGGGAAAGTTGTATGCAAATCTGTGCTGAGATGCAAAACCTGCGCACTCGCTCATGCAGTCAAACACCCTTTTCCTAAAGGCTGAAAAATAATTAGACATGCTTTCCACATGCAACTGATGTGCTTTCAAATTGGACTTGTTCAAAGAAACCCACTGATAACTTGATGTAAGAGTGTATAAGAGGATGAATCTTACTCTTTTTATAAGATGGCATAAGTTATCTTCTATCTTTCGATAAACTGTGCTGCCCCAAAGCATTGCTACTGGTGACATTCTCCCTTCAGCTCTAAGAGCACAGAAATGAAATAGCAGGTAGAAAATCCCAGGCTTGAGGTCTAGTTGGTATTTAATAATCTAGTGACATCTTTTACTGTCTTTACTCATATGTCTTAATTGGCTGTCATAGGTGAGTGATGATAGATTAGAAGTCATGCCTGCACTTTTACTCCAAAGTTCCTCCTCAATTGCTCTGGTTTTGCAGCATGTTGGTAGGCGGGAATGAACTGCATGATCTCCAGTTAAAGAAAAAAGGTCTGCATTACTCTTAAAGGTCATCAGCTAGAACAAGAGACATATGCATTGTCACCTTACTCCAGGGACTATTACTAAAACTGTGAGGAGCTCTGTGTGTGGTTAAAGAATTGTCAGAAAGGCATTTTCCTGCAAGGACAACAACCTCAAACCTGATTAGAGCTATTTTTTCCCCTCCCGTAAAATTGTCTTTTTAGTGTATATAGTTCAACGTAACTTTATAAATTAATCTAAGAGCTGAACAACCACTGTTGTGTATCGGTCTGAAACAATCCTTAAACAACTTCCAATTATATACATAAAATACTAATGAAGTGCAATTCCCTCCGGTATGCAAGGCCACATTCAGATTGACAACTGCTACACTAAATACTGCCAAAAATGAATACAGAACAAATTTTAACCAAGGACAAAGGGGCATACTACTGCTGTAATAAAAAAAAGCCATAGGAGTTTTAGCAGTATATTTCCATCTGGGCTCAAGATCAGCATCTCTATCTGCAAAGTCAATTTATGTCCACAGAATCCCTGCCAGCATTTTTCCAGCAACACTGTAAGCCATGAGTGTACAGCTGCATGGCTCACAGTCCCTTCGATTTACATTCAGTCTAATAAACAGAGGGAATCAAAACATGCAGGTTGTGTGAGTTGAAGAACCTGCAGAATAAGGACAATTACCTCTACATATATTAAGCAGGCAGGACTTTGGTTTTACATGGGCACCTGCAGACAGCAGGAGGTTCTAGTCGTGGAGGGGCCTAGTCTGCAGCACTGGAATCACAGAGTTTGGTCTTGGGTAAATCATACAACCTCTACAATTTAGCTTCTTTTTCAAAGGATGTGAAATAATACGTATTTTCCTAAATTCAGTGACATTGTAAGGATTAACTAATGCTAGCATGCCTTCCAAACATACAAAGCACTGTATGGCGCAAAGAATTTAACTTGGCAGAACAAAGACGTGCAATAATCCTGGGGGATTCAGAACATATCTTTTCACGTAACAGATTTTTTTGAAATGTGATGCTTGTATCAAGCTAGAAATTGTTTTTCTCTCAGCTGAAGAACTTATTTTATAAGGTTTAATCATCTACCACAAACTCCCACATCTTCTCATACATCATGCTTAAAGTGCTAGGACACCATGTAACCAGTGAAGTAGAATATTGAGAGGGATGGTCAATTATTTCATAGCATAAACTTCGTAATAGTCATATACAATGATATTTTCTGTATTTAGTTTGCTTGCTTCTTTGGTTTCTACTGTATTTACTTTTTTATTAGTAAATCAAAAAGATTAGGTTCCTGTTTGATTAGAAAAAAAAGCAAATATTTTGTTAAGAAGTCTTAGATGATTAAAGAACCCTTCTAGTCAGTTAAGGAGTCACTTAAGCAGAGTATTTTACTTAATTATAATTAAGTAATAGAAACACAGTTCTTAAAGCATAGTTACACAGCAATGAAAGGAAATTATCCTTTCACTTCCTCAGCAACTCTTCTGAAATCATACCATGTATCATCTCCTATTCTCATGTCCACATCACCAGAAGTAGCACGTGACCTCTTTGTTTTGGCTCACTGGTACAGAGACCCTTATAATTGCAGAATGAGGTCCACAGAGCCCGAATCTGCAGGAGCAGAGAGGTGCCTGCATGGAATTGTGGAGTGTCCTTGAATCCCATGGTTCACACTGAGGGAAGACAGCAGGTGTCTGCAGACATGGTTTCTCCACTCAAAATACCATCATATTTTCCTTTTACAACTGTTTTTTCCTCCTTCCAGCCTAACCCACAGTACTCAGAGTTTCTTTCAAAAAGCATTGCTGAACCTCATGTAAATTGACACGGAATATGCACTAGTCCATAGATTGTACTGTACTTCTGCATACGTGGCAATAGCAAGGGTAAGGGTAAGGGAAGAAAGTACCTCTGCCTTCAGCCTTGCTGGGCAAGCCTGCTAAGTCAGAACAGGTTATCATGAAAGACTAGCTGAAAGAATATTTTAGGTCAACTCTGCCTTGTCTCCCTGCACAAAGGCTGCTGCTGCTACAACACATTTCCAGCCCAACTCTTCCATTAAACTGCAGAAGTTTGACATAATTTCTATGCTGTTCCTCTCCCTCAAACAACTTGGGAAAACTAGTAAATAACTGCATTCTAGAGTGACTACAACCAGAGAAACATCCTCCTGTCCTATCCTTTTCCACTGCAAACATTTGCTGCTCCCCTCTTTGCCGGGGAGTCTCTGAAGCAGAACTTCCTTTTTTCATCCCTCTGCCAAAGTAGTTATCACCACCTCCTCCCTCAGCATTGCTCATGTAAAAGGCTGCTTCAATGCCAAAAAACTTCAGTTCTGCCTGTGACTCTTGCTGCCCTGTTTCCCTCTGATCCCCATCAAAACAAACATCTGCAGGATGCTACCTCCCACCTTCTTGCACTTCCACGTCATGCATACTCTGAAATGGCAACAGTACCACTTATTTATTTCAGGGATGATGGCTGCCTTCTAAGATTACAAAACCCTCTTGGACTTAATTCAGCCTCTCAGCAAATTATATCTGTCTTCTGACCTCCCTTGCCATTCCACACACTCTCGTCACAGTCAGTCGCAACCCTCCGTTACCTTCTTTCACTTCTTCTCTGAAATAGCTTCACCTCCGGGATTCTCCGAGGTCAAATCTCAGCTGAGAGGTTTTGCTTTAACCTTCTCTCTTCATTCCTTTTCTCTTTTCTGTTTATCATCCTTAAGACTTATGAAAAGTTCCTTAGAAAACATGCTGTAAAGAAGCTTAGATTAAAAATGCTGTACATATAGAGCCTCTTTTAATTTTTCTTTATTACTATTTGAGAAAAAAAACCCCCAAAACAACCCCAACATCTACCCACAAGTAGTTTGCTTATATTAATGTGAAATAACTTCCCCAAACTTCAACTTTATTCACCATGGAAGTAATATTTTAACCACACTACCACACCCTGCAGTATTTAACAAACAGAGCAGAAATGAGTATAAAGAAAGCCATAGCAGCAGTTTGGTGTACCTGTGAGACAGTTGACTGAGAAGCCTGGAGCAGTAGCTCTGAAAAAATCACACACATCAGCATTTCTTGCACTAAACTGTACTCTCTTTTGCATTGGAAAAAAAAATACTAAGCAGTTGTCATGAAATTTATTATATCTTTTTGGCAAGATACTATCCTCAAGACACCAGTGAGCTCCCAGTTTTAGAAGGGAAAAGCTATAAACCTTAAACCAACAAGCTAACATTAGAGATTTGTCTGTCAGATGTTTTCTATGCACTGTTACCCAAGAACAATGTGAAAATAGCCGTTCCCTCTCACTCCTCTGCAATTTACAGTGCAGTCACTGCCATGGTATCTTTCCTCTACCATCCCCTTCTGAAGCAATAAATCAGTGGAGAGCCAAAGGTGGCGAAAAGTTTCCTGTTCCTGCAATGCACTGCAGCGAAGCAGCACTGCAGCAAGGCAGCACGCTGCCAGGAGGATCACTCCGATTTGCTTCATGTTACATTGAGGGAACATGAACCGTTTGAATAATCTCTAGGTAATCTGCATTAAAACCATTTTACTGCAGTGTACTGCGGTATTAGGAAAGATTTCAATATCCCACCACGTGATGCAAGATAACCTTATAGCATTTGTCGGTTCCCAGGCAGCGAGGGAAAGCTTTAAATCATAGGCTGCAACGTAGCAACTTTCCATGTTACAGAGCAACACGACAGTCTATTCTGGCTCACTACGCTGGCGTATGGTGTGAAATGATACAAAATTCCTGGAATAAAATATTACAGACCTAAAAGGCAATTCCCTTTTTCCTTTCTTTGCTTAGTCCTCCAACCTGGCATCTGAATCTTTCAATGAAAATGGATTTCCCTAACATTAAGGGTACAGTGAAGTGTTACAATGTTATTAGTATTCCAGAGGCCATTTTCCCCTCTTCTACTTAAGCTACCAGGGACACATTTCCCACCCTCCCCTTCCAGCTTGCATATTTTGTAGTTAATTCAAACCTGCACATATGCTTTTCTATATAGTTTTATGGCAGTCATAAAGCAGTAGCATTTCAATGTTATTCCAGTCTTTACACATAGAGATTTGCAATATTTCTATGAAGTTGTAGAGTCACAGAGTCATACAATAGTTTGGGTTGGAAGGGACATTTAACAGCCATCTAGTCCAATCTCCCTGCAACGAGCAGAGGCATCTTCAACTACATTAGGTTGCCCAGAGCCCTGTCCAACCCGACCTCGAAGTTTCGGAAATGTTTCTCAGATTTATTTGCTCACATCAAAGACGCGTGAAAAGAGCATGGATTTCGTCTCGAACCAGCCTAACTTTTCCCTCAGTAACACAGGCAAGTACACTACCACAGAACAGTACCTGGAGGCATTTTCAGCACTTGTGGCTTTTAGTGTTAAGAGGGAGTTTAGAACTGCAATTTCAAAGACCTCTGAAACGGTCTGAAACGCGGAGCATCACCAAAGTAACAGCTACAGCGGCAGCGGCAGTGACCCTGTTACCACCCGCAGGAGCAACCCGCACGCGCCGGAATCTCTGCGCCACACTTGACGCCTCAGCTCGGGCCGCAGCTCGCTGCAGTTACTGCAGCACGAGGGTACACACAGGGTACGGCCCCGACACAGCCCCCGCTGCAGCAGCCCCTGCACCGCCCAACTTCCACACGGCTCCCGCGCAGGAATCCCCTCAGCGAGAGCGCAAACCGCACACCGCCCAGGCACCGGTGTGTGCCCTGCACCTCGCACCCGGGACAGCGGGCGCGGGGCTCTGCCCAAATCGCAGTACCGGGACCCGGGGTCAGCGCAACGTGCGGGCCCCGTCGGACGTGTCCTGTCCGCTCTCCCCAGCCCCTGCCCTCGCGACACAGCGGACACCATACCGCGGCTCCGCCTGCCCAGGGCGCCGCCGCAGCGCCCCCCGTCCGACGGGCACAGGCGACCCCAGTCGCGCCCCGCTCTCTCCCCTCAGGTGAGCTCGGACTCGCGGGAAGCTGCCCCGGTACCTGGCAGCGGCCATTTTCCGCCTCCCTCTGCAGCAGCTCCGGTGCGTGATGGCAGCGGCCGCCCCGGCCCAGTCCCCGCGGCGGCGGGGTACGCTGCGCC